>CAEFZY010048968.1:0-18392 GCA_903066815.1 Brachyrhaphis roseni
CTAAGGTATATTACTAAAACTTTGAAAACTCTTTCTGTGTACCGTCTGTATGTAGGCACATGCGGCTTATAGACAGGTGCAGCTTATGTGTGTACGAGATGTTTTTCCCGCTACAAATGTACTGGGTGCGGCTTATAATCAGGTGCGCTCTATAGTCCGGAAAATACGGTAACTGACCAGTGTATGTCTCTGTTATGGATAGTTGCAGGCTTGGGTAGTCTTTGTGTTAGCATATGAAAAAGTCACCTTGTTTTCCTTTGATGACAAACGCAGATAACTGTTGCTATCTGCTACTTTCAGTTCTTCTTCTGCACTCAGGTTGAATAAAAGGTGTGGATCTATGAGCTTCTTATCAAACGTTACCATCACCTACAAGGCATATCAAACCTCTGTTGCAGAATAAGTATGGCCTGCAGCATTTTGTACAGACGTCTCACAAACATTTCCTATCTGGGCTCTGGGTGCAATGCCTTGAAGATGAACAGGTAAGAAAATGTTCCGATCTATCTGCGAGTCTTCTTGAGGGCTTACATTGAGAAAATGTGTGCATGCTTGTTATTCCGAACAATTGAATTTCCAAAATCTCAATCTTTTTTTTCTGTAAAACGCAAATTTTTGTAGGAACACAAACTGCTTTAGTTCCAACAAGTCTGACAGCATAAATTGCTGCGTTACATCAAGAAAAGGCTTGTTATTTATATTCTTACAACATTTGTTCACACTGTGATTTAACTGTCCCGTTTTAGAGTGTTCAAGTTCAGTTTATGTAGTGTGTAGGCAGTTCATTCATGCCGATCCTATCAATTTGATCCGTTTATTCTTTCTCGCTTAAAAGAACCCAAAACAAAACAAGTTTATAGACTGTTGGTTGCTTCCTCATTTTTTAATTTTTTTTTATGTACAACATATGGCGCCCTAACAGAGACACATTTTGTTCCTACGTTCCAGTATGAGTTTGAAATGGTACTAAAAGGATGATCCTACCCCCAGTACTTTGTCTAGCAGACTGTTATAAAAATTAAATAATGTCCGGGACTTTAATATGTTAATTCTGATGAAATAATTACATAGATACAAATACAAAGGTTCCTTCCAGAACCTTTGTATTTGTACTTTTCTGGTACTGCCCATTGATTGGATGCACAAAAGACATCTGCAAACAAATGACAAATTACAAAGCTGCTTCTTTTGGCCCTTGGTGAGTTTATATTTGTTCAAAAAAAATGACCGAATGGGATGCTGGAAAATATATTATTGTGTGCACATTGGGTAAAAAGGAGTTAGCCTATCACCAAAGCTATTCAAGCCAAAAATGTCATCTCAATTATAAACAAGTTGCAGTAAGGACATATGTCCCCAACGCTAATGCCAGCCTGAAACACTTGAAAGCTGATTGGGTGTAATGATTAGCCCTTTAGACCAATCTGATGGTTAGAAACAATGAGCATCTTTGTTGTTGAGTTCACGTCTGTTTAAACCATAATTTAGCAGTAAAAAAAGGGTTTTTGAATTGAAAATGTTGCTGATTTTCTGATGTACAACTTTTGATTAAAACAGGATTAATTGGGAATAATTAATTACAAACCCTCCAATTAACTCGATTAAAACTTTTAATCAAGTGCCACCACTAAGACAAATAGACTGAACACGTTGATGTGTAAAGTTACTTTAACTCTTTCGAGCGTGTCATTAATTAAAAGACCCACAAAGTTGATGAATGAAGGCAAAATGTAAGAAGAGCTCACACTGATTAAAATCTGGCGACATGAATCGAACCAAAGAAGACATGTTTTATGAAAGTAGAGAATTTATTTTTAAAAGCACCGTCACATCTCCGTTGGACTGAAATATTCAGCTGAAATTACAAATGTTTGCGTAAAACGACAAAGTTAGCCATTGCCTGCAAACTCAAATAAATACGAATTTGAAATAAATACATCAGGGAAACTGACGTGAATAAATAAATAATAATAATAAAAAAAGACAATAACAACTAATAAATAGTAAATATCCGAAACTCTTGAGCTGCCTTGCAGGAACCAGAGGTGTATCTTCATCTCCTGCTGTTTAGCTTCTTGATGAAGTCTATGTGTTTTTTGAAAGGGTTAGTCTTGCTTGGTGTCTCCTTGGTCATTGTGCAATTGAGGTTATTCTGTAGGAGAAAAAGAGAGGCTGAATTAATTTGGATATCAGCTTTAGGGACTACATTTACCAAGTAGTATTGTGTTTTTAATAGTTTCCTTTTTTACATTTACCTGTTGATGTTTTGCTAGAGATTCCAACTTTGTCACAAGTTTAATAGCGCCCTTCTGTTTCACAGTCCCAAGAAAACTTATCAGCTCCTGGCTGAAGGCATACACACATTTGGACTATAAAGGAAGCAAAACATTGGCTTTATGAGATGACATGCATCAAAATTGCTAATAACAAAGTTTCATTCTGACTAGTAAAAGCAAAAAAAATGCAGAAAAGACGTGAAACTTACAGGATGTTTGAGCATGTAAGCTCCAGGAACAAGAATGGACTTTAGCTGCGATTGGAGAAAGAAAAAACATAAGTGATTAATTAGCTCAAATGTTTTAAGCAGAGTCATACTAGTGAAGTAGTAAATGAACATCACGTAACATTAATAATTTTTTATATTTACCATGGCGTGGCTGACGTTCTTCTTGAGATTCTTTAGGTCTTTTAAAATCTCCTCGTTCAGGTTAGGGTCTGGAGTAAAGCTGGTCGTAGTCACATCTGGAGTAGAGCTGGTCAGGGTCGTGTTTAGAGGAACGCTGTGGCAGAGCTGCAGCAGGACCACGACAAATATGCATTTCATCATTCTGCAGCGATGCCTTTCTCTGTTTCTTGACAGTTTTTTTTTTGCTGTAGTATGAAGGGTGAGCTTTGAAATGATCTGAGTCTGCCCTCACACTATATATAGAAGCAAGAAGGAAGTCTGATCTGATGTCACTTTGTTCACGAATGGAAACCAAATCACACTTTTTTTTTAAAATGGGTGAGAATGCAAGTTACATGTCATCAGTATGCCAATAATAGTAAAATAAATAAAAAAATCAGAAGAGAACAATTGGAAGAGAGCCGGAAACCACCGACACAAGTTACTCATGTTAAAACCAACAGGCATGCACAAATAATTTAGCTGCATTTGTTGTACACAATCCTAATAAAATATATTAATACATGAAGATCCGTTGATAGTTTTCATGGATGGGTTGCTATTTTAAGATAGGGTTGTGATCGGACAGGAATTTTATTCTTTGCTAATAACTTTATTAGAAACTTTTCCTCTAAGAGTTGTAAAAAAAAAACACTCATGCAGTATGACCTCAATCTGATAGTGTGCTCATTACAATTCATTCCTTCATGCTGAGTGACATCAGGGAAATTTAAATGTGGTTCATTTCATATCAATAAGAGCAATGAAAATGACACTTTAAAGCCACACTAATTACAGGATAAAGACTGGGTTGAGCTGCCGTGTGAGTGACTGCAAACACAGCAAGTTTGTCAGAAAAAGGAAATTACTTTGTGTTAATGCAGCGTGAGACAAAACTCTTCTGCATTTTGTTCTCGCGTATGAACGCAGCTCAGCTATGAACCCACAGCAACCATAACCCCAAAGCTGATTTTGAAATGGTTTCCAACTTGTGATGTATCTCAGTTCAACGCCACTGACGATTATTTAAAAAATAAATAATAAAAAAAATTGTCACTATTAAGCACAGAAAGTTGAGTTGCTGAAGGGGTGACGTTGAACGGGATCACCACTCGAGAGTGTGGGTGGAGAGAGTGTGGTCAGTGTCGGCGAAAGAAAAAGGTTTCGTAGGAAACCCCGTCAAAGACTGTGAACAATTATTTGCATAATTATCTTACTCATCATTGATCAATTTCCAGATAATTATCGCACATCTGAAGAAAAATTTTTGATACTGTTCCGGCCTTGACATCAGCATTGAAATAATACAGCAATATGTGGAGCACTGTTCAGCTCATAGCTCCAAAATGGAAAGAGAATATTACAACTACAAACATGGTCGTCCACTTACATGGGCCAAGCAGGGTTGCCAGCCAGTTACTGTAATTTTTACGGTAAAGAAATTACAGTAACTTTACAGTAACCTTACTGTAATTTTGGTACATTTTTACTGTAATTTTATTGCAGTTTTACTGTAATTTTTATTACTATCTTACTGTAATTTGATTAGTGTTACTGTAATTTCTTTAAAATAGCACAGTAATTATATAACATGGTTACTGTGATTTCATCACATTTTTATCATAATAAAATTACAGTAGTCCTGTAGTAGAATTACTAAAAGTTGTCATTTTACAGTAGTTCATGAAACTGCATACTTTGCTAGCTTTTAAAAGTTTAAATGTGAATTTGCAACTTAATTTACCAAACTCTCAAAAACAAAATTTATTTTCTAATTAAAAAAATATACACATATATTTTAAAATTGCTTTACTTTATTGTTAATTTAAATCTGACATACTGAAGCAAAACAAAATAATGTATTTTGCAACAGCAATATTTGCTTGTTGCATAGAAGTCAATGTACTGCAACCAAAGTGAAAATTACTCTGATCTAAAAACATAACTGATACATTTACCCTCATGGTAATATTACATTGAATACAATGAATTAAATAATCTTTACTAAAACAAAAGTGCCCAAACGTCAAAGTTTCCAAGCAAACTGCATGTCAAAGTCATAAAAACATTGTTTTACCAGCTTTTCATGTAAAACTTGCAGTCAAAATTCTAAATGTCTGTCGTTTTCTTCCTTTGAAGGAAGGAAGGGATCCAGCAATGTCAAATATTAAAGTTACATACTTTTCAAAACTTTATTGGAACGCCAACAGTACGTCTTAAACGTTTGGGTAAGTTTAAGGCTTAGTGAACAGCCAAACGAAACCAACATGGATGATTTCTGAGTTGGTCTCAGTCCTGAACTTCTACAGAAATCATCAAAGAGTTGCTGGAAGATAAAGAAAGAAAAACAGGTTTTAATACATGAGACAAAGGGCACATTAAACTTTATGTCAGTTAAAGACAATGAAAAGGACAGATTTACAGAGAGTCAGACACTCTCTCTGACCTTCCTCCATTGTAACTGTCCTCCTGTCTGTATTAGAAATGGACAAGACAGATACAGAGAGACAGGTAGAGAAAAAGACAGACAGGGCGAGAGATGGAGTAAGAGAACTGATTGTGTGTAAATGTGTAATTTTACCATTTTAAAAGTCCCACTGGTCCATGAAGGAGGAGAACGGAGACACACAGGTTCACTGCTGTCCTAGTGTTTTGCATTACTGAAATAGTTCTCATCTATGAAAAAATACTCTAGGTAGCAAAAGACGCTGCTGGACCCGTTTGTGCCCTGGATGCAGTTTCCTGAAACATAACAATGTTAAGTGATATTAGTTTTAATTTTAACTTAATACTCAGGTACAGAGAGACATTTCCATAGACAGATACATTCTTTTGTCTCTATCTATATACTGTTTACAGACAGAGACACCTTCTGTACCTTCTGTGCCAATATCTGTAAACCTAAGGTTGGCAGATACAGTGAGATGGCAATATCTCATTATGTCTTCCATTCATTAGTCTATGGACAGAAGGATGGAAGTTACAGTGAAACACAGACAATTGGAGTGTCTGAGGCAGTGAGAGGGGTTTGGTCTTTTCACCCCCACAAGATGCTGCCCTGCACTGAAGCATCCCAGTCCATTAGCAGGACTCTAGAAAACTTATGTACATATTAAAGAAGTAATTCAACCATTTTATTCTGGTGTGTTGGATCTAAAAAGTGCAGGACGGTGGTTCACAGGGACTGGAGTTTGATATCCTTAAGCTAGATAATGACCCTAAACTCATTGCCTATGTTAATGGTTTAAACACCAAAAAATTAATATACATTAATACGCACAGTGGAAACTGTCTAAGCACCACTACGGAAGCTAACATTTGCTGTATTCTTTATTTCCTCTCGTGATACAGCCAAAAGAGGTACAGCCAATTCCCGCTACAGAAAATAAATGGTTCTCATGGACTGAATGCAATGCAAACGCCAGGAAAAAGTGGGTCATCTTGCATTGTGCCCATATATTTGAGCCTCCCAAGTTGCATTTTCTTCAAAATGTTTTGGGTAAAAATAAGAGAATGAGTGAATCCATGACAAATGACAAATATATTTTGTTATTCTTTGCATAGTTTTGAATGTTAAACCGAATTAGATTTCCAGAACCTGCATGTCATTTATCTGGACAGTAGTCAATTACAAAAAGTGGAACATATTAATTACAGATTTCCTTTCTTTTATTTTATATTAGTGTTTGCTTGTCCAGGGTTGCACTGTTAAAGCAAATGTTTTTCAAAAACTAGCTCAATAACATTTTTAAAGGCAAATAAGTGAGTTAAATGAATAGAAAGAAGTGCATCCTTTTCACTCAGTTACCGTTTAAATATGACATGTAGATGTGAAAAGAGATCGGAGAATCTGCGTCAAACCGAATGGCACAGAAGGGAACTTTGAAACCCTGCTGTATCACTTCCGAACACATACTGCTTCGTAATGTGGGCGAACAAGACGGAGGCAATCCGTTGGCTTCTCCCAGGCAGAAAATAAATTCTCTCTAAGTCTGAAATCTTTCTTACATCAGAAAAGTGTGGTGGGAGGGGGCTTTAGATGGGGTTTCTATAAACAGATGACACCTTGGTAGCAGAAAAACTGACAATATTGAAACTTGCATAGCCGACACCCTGTGGTCATTTCCTTTTTGGGCTTTCAAAGATTCATTCTAGATTAGTTTTTGTCACAGCTCTTTTGCTGTTGTATAACACAGGGGTCATCGGGTCAGAGACTAAATTCTGCAACATGAACTTATGAAACAAATGACGTGCTAGTGCGTGTAAATATAGCTGCGTTGACTCTTTTTGTGAGAGTAACTAGTAACAGATGATAAAGATGTGCTATATTAAAATGTAAAAAAAAAATCAAATAAAAGATCGTGGGAGTTTCCCCATGCTTCTAGGGAATGAGCTACACCACTGGTCAGCCAAAGAAAGGTCAAGGGGAAAACCCCTTCTTAAACACCTGTAGGAGTGTTGCAGTTTCAGTGAAGAACATGTACTCAGGGTTTATGCAGGAAATCAGCATGCAGAGTGTTTTTCTAGAAAGAGTTATGACCTAGTTCTAGTTTCTCATGGCACCACCGAGTGAGTCTCTTGAAAAGTTACAGACTTTAGACATGTCTAATCCCTTGATGTAGTAAGAAAAAGTTATGCTTAGTAAAATATGCCTATCAAGCCATTTTTGTTTGAGGAAACCAAACCCTACCACTTGCATGATTTGATTCCTGAAGACGAAACCACTGACTGAAGCCAAAGTGAATCCAGACTCCTCAAAAGAACTGCTTATACTCTATTTAACACACATTTTTCATCAGTCAATTTCCAAATAAACAGCAATCAGCCAAATCTATTTCCCTTAAATCTTACCTGTCTCATCTCTGAAGATCTCAACATGACTCATGTTCTATCTGATCTGGCGATGCTTCTTGCACTGTATTGCACTTGTCAACATGTGCTATGTTTGTCTTGACACAATCAGTGGATCGTGAATGAGATGACTGTGCACTGTAATAAGCCAGGTAGCTGTTCTTTGCACCCTGGGGAAATCTTCAAACAGTGACAAGAAAATAAAAAACTGGTGCTTAGTATTCAAAATCCAAACATCAAACTTGAACGTTTTCTCAGTTGCTCAGTAAAGTACAGTTTCACCAGAAAGCAGGTGCAGCCTTCACTTTTGTCATCTTACAAACTTCCTCCTTCAGTAGATTTGAATGTGTTTTGCTTTTCAATTAATCTACACAAAATAGGCCGTAAAAACAAAAAGTAACACGTTTTGTAAATGTATGAAAACAGCTGTGACCAGCTTTAATATTCACATGCTTTGCAATCACTCTCATAACTCAAGTGCATCTGATTCCCACTTATTCTCCTTGGTAGGCTTCTGCAACTAAAGTTGTCCTTTTGATGTAAATTCAGTTAACTGGACACAGTTTGGGCTGAAAGACACTTGTCTATGCAAGACCTCACTGTTGACAGCGCGTGTTGGAACAGAAACCAAGCAGCGAAATCATAGGCATTGTCCGACTCTGACACCAGATTGTGTTAAGGGACCATCAAACTAGGTAAGTATAAAATTATATTTGGTTAGTAAAATTGGGAAACGCGCTGACCTTCTGTTGATCTGACAAACTGACAAAGCTAAGAGCTCCAGTGTTTCCACGTAAAGAAATTTACCTTAGAGATTCTCAGACCAGGAAATGATGAAACCAAGACACATGCGTTGGTCTGAACTACACGTCTACAGAACATGAGATTTGGAGATGGTAGCATCACATTGTGGGAGAGATTTCTACCAGATATATGGTTATCTGTTCTATGTTGTGCTGTGATAATAAAATGTCCAGGATGTGTCCCACCTCCAGTCCAGTTACCATTATGAGCAGGCATGTCACAAACCTACACAGATCATTTGAGCACATTTTTGCCATGTCAATATAGGTTCCCTTGTGTAGATTTTTTTTAAAAAAATCCCTATGTTAGAATTGGTCCGTAATGTAACAAAAGAAGAAAATTGGATTCTTTCTGCACTTCCTGTCTTTGTGGTAAGAGAGCAAGAGCTTAGTTAATTCTGGCAAAGAGCTTGAAAAACAGATTAAGAGATCAACGATAATATACAATATAATATCAAGTACCAACATATTCAAGGACTTTGTTCAGTCTTCTTCCAAGAAGTTGGAATTTCTGACCCTGGTAGTCGTCTACTCTGAGCAATTTGCAAACTTGTGATGGATACAGAGAAGGAAAGTATTGTCTTTTTTGCAATTATATGTGGATAATTAGTTCACGGAAAAGGCCTGATGTGTCTTTTTCAATGGGACTTCTGCGTTGAACCGCTAACGGAGGTAAAGTGAGGCAAGTTGAGACTGCTGACTGCAAGAAAGGGAAAACTTTGGTCAACTCATGAGAGATGGTGTGATGATAAGGCCCTGAATCTGATATTTCCGTGAGGCAACCTTAAGTCTTTCAAAGCCTACCTTGCTCCCATCATCATGATGTAGGTTCAGCAACTTAACGGCAAACATGATTTCTTCTCATGAATTTCACAGCTCATGGGGATGATCTGTCACAGAGTACTGGCAGGAAAACTGCTGTCACAAGCTTTTCTGCCACGCAAATTAGAGAGGCAATTGGTCGCCCACTTAAATTTGTCATCAGTTTACTTTACTACATTTATTATTCCATAATAAATGTAGTAAAATGAATGAGCAAAAGTTGAACTTAAGTTGACATTTATTCCTTGGTGTTTATTTTTAATAATCATAAATCATGGTTTGACTGGTTTCAGCAGCAAAATCACCAAAAAATAGGGTTTCATTTATTAAGGAGCACAGATTTATTTAACTGTAACAAGAGACATATCTGTTTTATTTTGGGAATATATACAGTAACATGTAAAAAATGCAAGTTGGAGTGTTTTTGTTTTTTTAGATATATAGTAAAACATTTTATTAGAAAAATCACATTTATTCTAAAAATACACATATTATTATTATTATCTGTTTGTCAGGTTAATGTGTTGTTAAAGTATTTTGTGGACACCTTCAAACTTTGTCCAACTTTTGCGTTAGGTTTTAAGAGAATTCAAAGAAAAAGTACAAGATCACCCAAATGTCAGAAGTTTGATGATATATTAAACTAAAATAAAAAGTATCCATATCAGAATTGGCATCGTCAGTACTGGCCCTGTTATTTACTTAGTATCGAATCGCTACTAAGATATGCACTGTTGGGTGTTGCATGGTGAGTGCTGGCGGGAGAGGTTAAAGAGCCGAGAAGCGGGGTACAACCTGGACAGGCGGTCAGTCCATCACAGGGCTACACAGAGTCAAAGGACAGCAACACACACACATACCTAAGAACAAACCATAGAGAAACAAATCATCCTAACAATCATGGTTTTGGGAGGAAGTCGGAGTACCAGGAGAGAACCCATTCCTGCACGGTGAGATCATTCAGAGAGATCCCAGGCCAGGATTCAAACCCAGAACATTCTTGTTGCAAGACATTGTTGTGCTACTTCATTAATATTCTAATTTATTGAATGGGTTTATTGTACCTCACAGGTCATTGCATAGCACATAGTGAAACAAGAAGACAAGACATCAACCTTGTGAACAATGTAGGTGGCCATGGTTGTCAGACCTACTGTAAGCCTACATCATCCGTCCGTTTGTCAAACGGGATTGTGCGTAGGTGGCAGCGTTTTCACCTTAGTTTTTCTCATCACACCAGTTTCTAATTAAGGTATCTTGGTTTTGGTACTGCTTTGAGTCATGTGGTTAAAAATAACGCCAACATTGTGCAACCTTTTATGCGTTCCACACGTCTGTTATGAATGAGAATTAATTCTAAACATTGTACTTTTATGTCATGTTGAAGCAAAGATAAGATAAAGATAAAGAGTGAAAGTTGCACAAAAAAGACATTTAAAAAGTGAATGAAAGTTAAGAAAATATGTTTTAGTTCAGCAAAAATTACATTTCAAACGTTCACTTTACTTTTTATGTAGGTAATAATCCAGGGACTTGTTCTGTACATGTTTTTATATCTCTGTTTTTGTCAAAGTGGAGATTCGGATGCATGTGTTCTCTCTAGCGCCATCAAGTGTTCAATTTGAACCCTTGTTGTGGAACATCAAGCAAGCTCTGTTGTTCTGCCTGCAACATGGCAGCAGATGTTTTCCTTTTAGAGAACAATTCTTTGAAAATGTTACTTTTAAAGTGGATTGCATGATATCGCATAAAAAATGTCTCCTTCTTATCTAACCTGTTTGTCTCAATTCCAGTTGGTTTAAATCCTTTAATTATTGCCTCATTTGAAGCAAACATTGTTTCTTTCTTTGTAAAGTTCTGTGCTCTCTTCTCTTTATAGTTTTTAAGACTGATTAACAGAAATAGGCCTTTGTGTCATGTCTTCTTCTCGATACTCAGGGAAACAGGAAGTCATGTGATCAAGAGAAGTAAAGTGGTCACAGAGTTTAATGGTTTTAGAAAAGTAAAGCCCAATTCTAAAAGTAAAGCTTGCATGTTTCTTTTTAGAGCGAAATTTGCTGAAACAGTGGGCAGGACTTTTTTTTTTAATTTTACGATAGCAGTTATTTTCATGACATAAGTTGTTCTTCTGATAGATTTATATTGGGAGCTCCTGAGTGTATCTTGTCATCTGTGAAGAGGATGGTTACTGTGGGGTCAAAGACTCACAGCTCAAAAACTGCTACAAGTTATTGAATGTGAAATTATTGCTATAGTTATGAAAGATTAATGTACTTCACACATTTTTTTTTTACCCATGTACATTTTTTTCGGTGATATGTGGTACATGTCTCTATATGACATCTCATGAACTGAAAAGCATATAGGGAAGAAAAACCAAAGGTGACCTTTAATAGGAAATTTATGCAACTTTGTTAAAAAAAAAAAAAAGACCTAAATATTACAAGCTCTCACATTTGACTTTTTTTTTTTTTTTTTTTTTTACCAGTTTTACCGCTAATTGGAAATGTTTTTTCATTTGTACCTTAACATATCACACACACCAAAACTGATTTTGTACTTCAGCATACTTAAGTACATTTATCTTTTGCATAGAGACACAGCATAATGTGGATGAAAAAGGAAACACTGTGAGATAGAGGGTCATACTATCCCATGGTAACCCTTTTAATCAAACTCTAGAGGTTTGGAACCACAATGGCTGCTATGAGAGAACATATTTTATACCAGAGGAAGTCCAGAAAATACCAGACATAGAGATGACATCAGGTTTGGTCAGCAGGATATTGAATGTCTTCATGCCTATTTAATCAACAGCCACACTGACCTGTGAGCCACTCCATTACCACTCCTTCTGTGAAGGACAGCTCTGCTTCCCTCCATGTTCTCAAAGTTAGCAGCAGCTCCTGTAAATTAATCTCTGTTTATTGTTGAACTGTATAACACCATATCAAAAACTCAACAGTGATTCAATGAAGTGTTTGAAAAACAAAATGTCTGACAGTCTTAAACATTTGTCCATATCGGTGTAGATAGTTTATTTTTGATTAGTTCACAACAAAAAACAGGTACTATATTTAGAAACTACAATAGAAAAAAATGAATCTGATTACAGCACATCAAAGTATGACTGTTGAAATCATAAATGATATGTTCTCACCAGATGTAGCTTTCTGGCCTGTATTATCAGGTGATAATGGAAATGTCAAAAATAAAACAAAGATTAGAAAACCTAATTCTTAAGGTTTTCTTACCTTAAAAATTAGGTAAGAAAACACAGGTTCAGCAGTGCAAAACGTTGACATTTTCAGCTGTTGTTGCTATGCCTCTGCTTTGCTCATCCCGGGTCTGGAGGACAAACCTTCCCAAAGGCGCTGAAATGGTGAAAAGTGGAATTATAATAGGCTAAAGTACATGAGGAAAATGCTGAATCCGTTATTTATGTTAGTGTTTTACGGCAGAAGAAATCAACTTTTGGCTGGAGATTGTAGGAAGATTGCCACTTCAGGATTTATACACCTGAATACATTTCATAGATACAGTAGTCTCTTAAGCAGAACATTCATTAGGTAGAATGCCTGTGGGACTGCAGGGTTTCATATGGTTGCCAGTAAAATTCATAGATTCCAGTCACTTCAAAGAAGAGGAGTAGTTTAGATAATCAATCTAATAATAGTATCAGACAAAGATAAAAAGTATTTGAATGCTTATCTCATTAAGTAATGAAAAAAAAAACCTATCCAAAACAATTACCCCCTGTACCTGGTAACTGGTTGTGCCAACTATAGGCACCAAAAGCTGCCATTAAATAATTTCTAATTTAGAACATAGAATTAAAATCTATGTATTTTTGCTATCATTAACATATAATAATAACAGAACAAGACATAACTGAATGTGAAAATACCAGTACACAGACAATGCAAATTAGTTGCACTTTAATTTACTACTAATACAGTGTGTGTTTGTAACTATATATATTTTTTTCAGCTTAGGTGCCTTAAGACAAATGACCACTGAGCCATCGGAGTAACATTCTATGTAAGAGTATTCTAAATGTATTTGTTGTTACAATGCAGAAATTGGTCTTAGCATTTTGAGTTATTCATTATTAACACACAAATTAACAAAAGTTGGAAACTTTTTAACATAAGGCCTGGTTAGTTTGGTTAGTTCCTCCTTAATAAATAAATGTATCACTTGATAACTACTGTTACCAATTAATTTTTTGTAATGAATTATTATTATTATTATTATTATTATTATTATTAATTTTATTTTTTATTATTTTATTATTATTTATTTTATTTATTTATTTGTTTATTTTTGGTAGTTTGATGAAGATAAAATAAATGCATAATTATTTTTTCAAATAACTATGCAGGAAATACCAGACAAGTTCTTAAAAATAATAGCATGCTAATGTTACTGTAAGATAATTAAAAAATAAATACATACATTTAAAAAAAGTTACCAGCCAAGTGACTTTGCAAAGACGATGTTGAACAGGAGATGGCGCTGTGGCTTGTTTTAGTCCGCTACTAACAACAAGTCAAAGAAGAAACCAAAACAGTCCTCTGCAGCAGTTTACTACGCATGCTTATTACTACACTCGAAACCACGTTATTATTTGCACGTTTTCTGCTTAAATTTCAAACCCACGTTTAGCAGAAAGAATGCCACCGAAAGGAAAAGGTGGAAAGGGTGGTAAAGGTCAGTGTCCCACAGCGTACCTTCTGTTTATGATGTGTTTTAATCTGATATTGTAAGCTACAGGTGCTAGCCTGTAAGTTAGCATACACTGCTGTACTTCAGTGTAATAGAAGAGTTTACACTAACATTTGCCTGAGTAACGTGTTGCTCTCCACTGTGGTGTGACGTGTGCTGTGGTGGTATCTGTGTAGGAGCTGCTTCAGGAAGTTCAGACGCTGACAAAAAGGACAAAACGCCTAAAGGAGGCACAGCTGTTAAGGTATCCATTAAATACACTTTAACCCTAGCAACTCTGCAAAAACAATGCCAATATACATGGTATTATTGAGGGTTTTTGTCACATTTTGTCTGACCCCTAAAACATTTTATTTTATTTGTGGATCATTGGTGTAAAACATGCACGCTATTATCACAACATTAATTGTATTATCTTTGAATTTTGGTTAAAAGACCAACACTAAGGAGCGTATAATTGTGAAGTGGTAGGAAATGCAAAGATGTTTCTTTCTAGAACCACCTTTGAACTGCAGAACCAAACTGGAGAAGCTCTGGTTGGATCAGTTCCCAACTCTTTCCACAGAGTCTCATCTAAATGTAGGTATGGACTTTGACTAGGCTTTTCCTTGACACACAAGGAAGTTTTCTTCCAGGATAGCTCTGTTTTTATCTCCAATTCTGACCAGTTTTTCTGTCCTCGCAGAAGAATACATTATTCCCACAGCATGGTTCTGCCTCCATTTATCAATTTGGGGTGGATTGTTGTGGATTTTCTCAGCTCCCATAGCATGGAATGAAAATTGTGTGTTTTATTTTCTTTTCAATTATTAATTATGTTCTTGATTTGATTTGTTTATGTCAGACAGGTTTGTAAAAACAAGAAACAAAGCAGTCAGTACGACAGAGAAATCATGTGCATACGTAACCAAGAACCAAATAATTTGTTTACCAGTACTTTTCTGTTTGAAAAGGAGTAGGAAGAAGTGAACACTTATTTGATCCTACCCCTCTTCTTGGTGTTGGTCTGTCATAAAATTTCCCCCAAAATATGCATATAAATTTATATTGTGACAAAATGTGAAAAAGTTCAAGAGGGATGAGAGGAATGTATAAAATATCTTCTGACAGGACCTGGCCGTACGGTGTCAGTAATACTGAAGCATCATCAGTTTCAGCAAATTGTATTTGTAAGCCTCCCAACATATTTCTCTCCCCAGGTTCGGCACATTCTCTGTGAAAAGCACGGAAAATGCATGGAGGCCATGGAGAAATTGAAAGCTGGAGTTCGTTTCAGTGAAGTAGCAACACAATACAGTGAAGACAAAGCAAGACAAGGAGTAAGTATGCGCACAAGCCAGCCGGTTCTTTTTTGGGTTTTTATTACTAGCTATGTATTTTTGCATCTCGATTTAGACAATTCCAGTAAGTGCTACGCATACGTCCTTCCTGTAGTTAAGCTCACAATTACTTTTTTGTTAATTTTCCAACTTGTGTTTGCTTGAATGAGGTCAGATATATTTGAATGAACTGCCACATCACATCTTTTAGCAAAGTTTCTGTTTGTGTCACCGTTTGCTGGAAAACAACACCTTCTGTAATTAAGTGCAAGGTAATAGTACTAAGTGACCTTACAATGATCTGTTAGTCATGATCAAAACATGAATCTAAGATTCTTGACTGCGTCATTGCTGACTGTTGTTTTATTTAGCATTAACTCCTCTTTATTCCACCTGCATCAGAGACCGGAACACCCACTCATGGTTTCCTCTGAAATTGAAAGAAACGTCAATGAAGTGGTTATCTTAGGATAAATATATATGTCCAGTATTGGAAATCTTAATATTTCCATCATGCTTCTACTCATATCAAGAATATTGCTCTTCTATGACAGGGTGATCTGGGTTGGATGACGCGAGGGTCCATGGTCGGACCTTTCCAGGAGGCAGCGTTTGCTCTACCTGTCAGTTCGATGGATAAACCTGTCTACACAGACCCACCTGTCAAGACGAAGTTTGGATATCATATCATTATGGTTGAGGGTAAAAAGTAGAACAGACTAGCTTTTTCGGAATAAATATCACAATTGTGCAGAAACATTGAAGAGGGGAAAAAGATATTGTCCAGTTAATCTATTAAAATGTCCACTTCTATTCTAGGTCTGTTTTCTCAAAATAAACTTTTTCATTTGTTGTTTTTTGACTTGACTTTAAGACTTGCAATGCAAATGCCAACACAAGCAAATTAATAAATTTCGTTTATGTTGTGTTAAATCGGTAGTATTGACTTGTGTGTGTTAAATCGGTAGTATTGACTTGTGTGTGAAAACTGGTGGTACAGAAAAATGCAAACATGAAAAATTTTATATTTTTGTCATTCATTTCAGAAGTGAAACCTAAAACTTATGCAGATTCATTACATGCAGCGAAACATTTCAGAACTTTATTTCTTGTCGTTTTTATGGCATACACATGCAGGTTTTTCCCCCGGATAACTTGCTCTGAGTTTGAGCTCTGTTTGTTCACAGATACAAATTAATAAACTGCATTTATAGCTTATTGCTTTTTGGGTTGGCCAGTTAAACTCCTCACCCAGATTTCACTAAATCTATGCTGAAATTCTGTTAGCGGTGCTGATGTTTTTAGCAGCAAGAGGGGGCCCCTAAGGCAAATTCTGCTCAAGGCCTCTTACAACCTTGGACCGGCCCTGCAGGATGAGTTAAATCCGCCGCACTGCACGGAGATGCGCAACAAACGGGAGGTTTAATTCAATGCTGCTAACGTGGCTTTAGTAGCTCTTCCATTTCGTGCCTGTTGAGTTTTTAATAAGAATCACAGAAACTGTTGTGGTTGTTTTTCATATCTCCGTGCGGCTGCGCGCATTAATTCTGTATTCTGGCTGACATAGCATTTGATGTAGTTTGGTGCACCGTTTAACCGGAAAAATAATAATAAAATAATATAAAACAAGCGTGACTGCGAACCTGCATGATGAGGTTAGCGCTGGTTCGTTCACCACTAACACACCGGCCAACCGGGAACATGAACTTTACAGGGAGACAGAGACACACCCTGGGCAGCGTGTTGAGATGTAAACGCCGTACATAATTCTGTCCACAAAGACAAATCATTGTCACCACTCGCTCAACGCGCAAATGGTTGCGAACAGACGCGCGACTACAAGTTCCTACTAAAGTAACTACCCACACTGGGTTGATGTAAATATCTATACAGGTCAGCCTGTGTCCAGTTCGAGTGAAAGGAGGCGCGCGCGATCCGCGCTGAGGTAAACTTAATAAAGCAGCGGCAGCGCGCGAGGCAACGCGCAGAGGCGCCAGCTGTGTGATTGGTCCGCTCTCCGGCTTTAAATGCATCAACTATAATCCTTTTAGAAATAAATCTGCCCCGCGAGTGAAACGCTCAGGACAGAGACGCCTGCAATCCGGTTTAAAGATTTATCTGAGAAAAATAAAAAAAATTGCGTTTTTTTTTTTTTTTCAATTATTAATTTTTCTAAAAATAAATTCAAGCCGCCATTCTTTGCTAGGCACCCCGCCAGGCTTATAATACACTGGGGGAAACCCTGACATGATGAAAGACGATGTCTTATAGATTTGTTGCATTTTAACAGACTGAAACTTTCAAAAGCCATGGCACACAAGCCCATATTTACTAGAACTTGTCCAACTTCGCCCAAGATGACACATCAAATGTTATTTGGTCACATCACCACAAAGATATTTTTTAAAGTATGAATGCTACCCTAAATGGTACACAAAAAGGCATATGAAATGGTTTTACAACATTTCGTGCTCGTACGAGATGTTAAGGATGAATTTTATTTTCTCACAAATTTTGTGCCTTTTTTAATCCTATAAAATATTCAGATTATTCTATATTATGAAGTAAGAACTGCATCAGACTTTTTTGTGCTCAGTTGGTAGCTGCTCGGTATTTTGCGTCCTCAATGCTCCAATATATAAAAAGTAGGTCAATGTCTAGATAATGCAACAATTACTTTCTGCTTATACACAGACAGATTTTGTTCATAATATAATTAAGTTATAGTGTGTCATGATAGCTAGGAGCATCAAAAATACATTTAATTTGATAAAAAAAAAAAAAAAAAAAAAAAAACAATACTATCAGGAAATATTTATTCTTTTAATAAGAACTCTCACGCACCCTGCTGGTGGAAAAACATTTTGGACAAAGAAAAGTTTGCATCTAGTGCCAGGTGGAATAATAAAAACAGAAGTCAGAAAAATGTATTTCTCCAGTACTGCAGCCGGTCTTGAACTGAGCTGAGGGGATAGATGTTGTGCTGAAACAGAAATGAATGCAACCCTGAATGGTATAAAACCTGTCAACTATTGAAGACATCTAGATCCAATACTCTACTCTATTACTTTAGCTTTGTTATAAACATGACTATAATATTGCCTTAACAGGAAAATGTTATCCCAATAAAGAATCAGTCTGCAGGTACCATCATCAGGTCTTGTGTTTGGTTCTGTTCATCCTCAGTGAAATCATGAAATGAAT
>CAEFZY010048969.1:0-16565 GCA_903066815.1 Brachyrhaphis roseni
TGGTCCCAGTGTGGAATTGATCCAGTTACTGGTCCCAGTGTGGAATTGATCCAGTTACTGGTCCCAGTGTGGAATTGATCCAGTTATTGGTCCAGGTTGGATTTAGTTCCAGTCTTTGGTTGGTTAGCAATCCAAACTATGTGGCGCAGGGTGTTAGCACGCCCCACGTTTGGAGGCCTTAGTCCTCGATGCGGATGTCGTGGGTTCGATTCCTGGTCCAGGCAACCTTTTCCCCATGTCTTCCCCCGTCTCCTCTGCCTACTGTCACAAAAAATACGAACCACTAATGCCGCAAAAACTCTTCAGAGAAAAAATAAAGAAATCCAAACTGTTGTACATTTGTTTCTTCCTCACATTCATGTTAATCCGCGCTTACCTATTTCCTTCAGTAAATCCGTCTCTGTTTGGAAAAACATTGATAAAGTCAACTTTAGTTGACCTCATCAACTTAATCTTTCCTGAAAGATTAACTGGAGCTTGAGCTTAAAAAAATTACTGAAATGTTTGACAAAAACTAAACTGGAAAAATCTAAGATTTATGATTTTAATCTGACTTCCATTCATTTTACTAACTGTGTTCATGGTTAACCTGGAAATTTTCCCTAACCAAAACCATTACTAGTCTATTCCTAAACTTTAACCAAAACCTACTTCACATTTTCCCTCTAAACCAAACAAGCAGAAGTGCTTTCCTGTTGAAAAGAAAGTGAGGACCAGGAAAATGTCCCCACTTTCCACCATGACCTCAATTTGTGGGTCAAAGTGGTTATAATGGTTCTTTAAATGTAGTATATACAGGTACACAAACACACACACACAGAGGGACTGAAAGAGAGACAACGCTGCAGCACTGCTACAATAAGAGCAGGCAGATCTGATCCTGGTTCAGTGGTTTATAACAGTGTGTGTGTGTGTGTGTGTGTGTGTGTGTGTGTGAGGGCAACAGAAAGCAGGCCGGGTGCACAAACATGTATTTGATCTCAGCAGCCCACGAGCAATAAATTTTATATCAGGCTGAAAATGGAAATCCTGCTGAGCTGCTTCAACAGCAGCTGATCTGAATACAGACGAGGAAGAGGAGGAGGAAGAAGAGGAGGAGGAAGAAGAGGATGAGGAAGAGGAGGGACGGCTAAGCAGCTCAATGGCTGATGGAAAAAAACTTTGGAGGGATGAGAAGATAAATGAATATCAGAAACGTTCCAGTGGGAGCGCCCTCTTCAGGCTGACTGAGCTAATCTCCCGTATTCCTCTCACAGGGGGCAAAGGTCAAGCAGCATTTAGTTTGCATTAGGGATGGGAATCTTTGATTTGATTCAAACGATTCTTCATGATTTCTGTTTAATTCATCGGTGAGTTGACGTATTTCCTGACGTTCTCCATCTTCATTTTGTGAACGATGAACTCGGTGAAGCTCTGTCATCTCGGAGTTCCCAGGAATTTGATAAAAACCAAAGTGAATCTCATTCTTTGTGTCATTTCCTCTTTGTTTCAGTGATTTCAGCGCCGGTTTACATTCAAGCAACAAAATGGCCGATGGACAGCTGATTTGTTTTATTTATTTTTTTTATTCATTTCAGGATTCATATTGATTCTGAATTGCAGTAATTAAGAATCGTGATTCTTTCATGAAGTGATTTTTGCTTAAGCTCCAGACGTTCAGAAACTGGTTGTTCCTCTAGATCAGGACTGAAAACGTTTCAGTTTGCTGCAGATTTAAATCAAAGAATCTGATTCAGAAACATTTCCTCCTGTCATTCCTTTAGGATCTGGATTTTTAACGTCTTTTTCTGTCCTGTCTGTGAGTCCTGCTCAGCCCTCAGATTGTCTTCATGTTTCTGCAACGTCCCGTCTCTGCAGGGCAGACGCTCGGATTGACCCGTGAAGCGTTCAGCCTCGGCAGATGTTCCTGCTGCTGCGCCGCCATGTCGGCTGTGCAGCCTCATTAGCGTTGTGTGCAGATTCACTTCTTGACTCTTATTAAAATTAAACAGGCTTTGTTGTCCGTCCCCAGGGCCGGCGGCGCTGCAGGAAATTGAATCTGTGCTTTCTGCTCTCTGCTTCTCAGCAGGCTGTTTCTCTCTTCCCTCCTCCACCTGAGACAGTCAGTGGAGGAAGAGGAGGCTCACCTGGAAACCCGACTCAGCGCAGAGGAAGTCCAACTGCTTCAGTGGATCCTTCAGCTGGACCAGGATTCCCGTTCTGAATCCCGGCTTAGATTAAATTACCATGATGAGAGTCAGCGATCCTCCACAAATCCAGCTAATCCCAGCAGTAAGAGCCTGCTAGCAACTCTGTGTTTTAGTTCATTTAAAACAGGCACAAAGTGCAAAAACATTAATGAAGAAGCTTTGCACAGATTTAGCTTAAGCTAGTTTTGTGTTTAAAAAAGTTATAGTGTCACAAGAAGCTTGAAAATATGACTAAGCAATTGTTAGTCACTATTAATGATTTAATTCAAATTTAAGACTTTTTAAGAATATTAAGACTGGAATTTAAAAACTATAAATTCAACTGGAGGCAAAGTCGCAAAATGGCTAGCTAGCAAAAAGATGCTAACAGCTAACAAACAGCCGTGACTCACAGAACGCAATGAGATGTCTGTGTGAAGAAACAGGAACAGGAAGCAGAAGGAAACAGAAACAGGAAGTTGAAACAGGAAGTGAACTCCCTGTTAGCTTCAGGGTTGAAGCGCTAACGGCGCTTCTCAGATGTTGCCTCAGAGAAGCTGCTTTAGATAAAAATGTAGGCTGCACTTCTCTGCAGCCTTTATGACAACGGATTTCATCAAAGAAATAATGAGTCGGCTCTTAATTGCTGACAGAAACATTAGTTTAAAGCTGCTGCTTTAACTTCGTCTGGAAGATAAACGACTTTTTGTTTTCCTGCTTTTACCAAATGACTGCAGAGCAGAAAGAGCTGTTTGTCTTTTATTGTCTGAGTTTTAGCATCTGCAGCATGGGAATCCGGGTGGAAGCAGCTTTTACTGGTGGAGCTAATAAAAGGCTTAAGATAAGGCACTGAATTCAGACTCATCGGACTTTAACTATGCACCTGCTGGGCTCATCTGTAGCAGAAATGTTGGCCTACTTCATGCTGTCAGACAGGTTCTGTCTAACTGGCTCTGTCTGAGTTTGTTCAAAAAGGTAAGTTCACACCTTGGTGCAAAAAATTTACTCAAACCTCATCAGCATCATAAAAGCTTGAACATGAATTATCGGTTTTAAAGCCTCTGCAGTCTGATTCAGAAAGACTCACAGACTGGATGAAGACATTTGGACGTTTTACAGCTGAGCTGGATACGAGTCCCAGCTGGAAGATCAGAACCAGCAGAACCTCTGGACCACAAGCCTTCATTTCAACATGTTAAGTTCTGCAGAGATAAGATGCAGATATTAAGTGGACTGGGCTGATCGATGGCTCTAACCGTTTTCATAACCGCAGCGATCGCTCACAATGTTTCAGAGCCACAGAAAATATTAATAAACAGAAACGCATATTTCATCGTCAGAAAACTAAAACTTCAGAGCAACTGAGCATCACGTCTGGACAGGAAGGAGAACAAACAACTTCCTGTTCCAGCAGGAAGTCTGGCTCCCTTAGTGTGACGTGTTGCTGCAGCGCTGCAGGTCATGCATGAACATGATTCCTGCTGCTGCAGCTCACAGGTAGCCATGATGGCGTGAGCGCCCTCACCAGGCCGTTCAGGAAGCGTTAGCGGGTAGGAAGCGTTTAGCTAACTGATCCGAGACAAGCAGAAAAGTTCATGAACAACGTTAGAAAAGAAGAAAACACTTCCATACAATCCATCATGAGGCACATCAACGTCTTCATGAAGCTGGTTTTTACCAGATGAACCTGAATGCAGCACAGCTCAGTGAACAGCTGCTGATTAAAAAGTTTTAGCATTGTGATAACAATAAAAAACAAATATTACTCTTAAAAATCATGCCTATAATGTGCTTCTTTAGGACACCAGTCACATAAAAAGGTATAATTTATATCACTAAAATCCTCATAACTACATTTTCAAATGTATTGATATTTATTGATTCACCTTTATTGACTAAACAGTTTTGAAAAGCTGTAAAAATATCAATCCCAAAAATAGCGACAGTTTTGCAATTCACAACGACAAATCAAAATCTTATAAGAAATTTATCACGATAAATGATAAACGATACAAACGCCTCACAAGATGCTCAATGTTCCTCACTTAGAGTTTTTATTTTACTCGTAAAATTATGACAAATCTCCTAATATTACTGTATTGTCATAAGTTTATTCTAATAATTTAAAATAAATCGTGGACAGAAATTAATATTTCATCAGTTTTGTCATTCAAAATCTGAATGGAAAAAGTTGCAAAACAAGATGGCTGCCTTGACGTCACTCTGAAATATGGAAAACCAACAAGCGCATTGGTGAAGAAACAAATGTCGAAACAAGACGCCGAATGGTGACGTTTGTCGAGTATCAATGACGTCAAGACGTATGAACGCGATCTGGCCGTAAAGTCTCGGGTCACAGCCGTGACTCGGTTCAGATACAGGCTTCATGTATCTTAAACGATCAGATACATGAAGCCACCTAGTCTGGGTGCATTTTTAGGAATCTGAGTTGTTCAGACTCATGAAAAGATCAGATACGGCCGCATTACGCAAAACAAACGACAACAAAAAGTATTTCTGTCCCGCCAGGCTGCGGTGTGAACGGAACTGAGTCCAGATTTCGGTCCTCGGTGCTGCAGACCGGCAGAGATTCAGTCCTGAGAGGATTCTGTCGTCCTGTCGGCTCTTCTTCTTCTTCTGCCTCTTCAGAAACGCTGCCAGGCCTGAGCTGGAGGTAATCCGCTCTGAAGATTCACTCCAACCAAACCGAGCAGAAGCGTCCGGTCAGACAGCGACACGGATAATAACGGCTTTCTGCCTGAGAACAGATTAACCAGCAGGAAGCTGATCTGATCAGCCGAGGAAGAGGAGGAGGAGGAAGAGCTTCACGATGATGAAGAAACAACCGGCTCTCATGACACTGATGTGATTCACTAATTAATGCTCAGATAAACACTATGGTGGCCAATCTTTCTGCTCAATATCATACAAATTATCTTGTCACTATTGTAACAGCTCTTGAATTAGAAAGTGAGAAGATATGGAGGAATGTAGGTTCACACAAAGATTAAAGTATTAAAATATATAAAAAACTCAACTAAGAATAACATGCTACAGTAAGGACTATGACATAAAATACTTTGCAGTTGCTAAAACGAAATTCTGATGTAAGGAATCTGCAACTGAAAAATGTAAAAGTTGAATAAAATAAAACAGATTTATCAGATCAGTTTGACTTTCATGAAGGATTCAGTTCAGGTTTTAATAGATTCTCAACAAAAGTCGAAATTGAAAAACAAAAGGAAATAAATCATCAATACTGATGCTTGCAGCGACAGTGGAGAGAAAAAACTGAGTTTAAACTTTTAACATGTTTGAAACCAAGTTCAGACAAATCTCAACATTTCTGAGTTTTTAGGAATTATTTACTCCTTTTTTAGTTCAGCCGCCCTGACGTGGTCGCAGTGAAGCTGCTGCAGCCTTCACTGCTGCAGCAGCTTCACTGCTGCAGCAGCCATGTTTGTTTCCTTTCTGCTCACACCTGCAGCAGCAGCCGTTAAACCATCGCTGCTGATTTAGAGCCGACTTCCTCTGAGCATCATGAGGGCGTCGAACCACACAGACTGCTTACGAGTGGCGCTCCAGGCGTCCGACTTCGCTGCTGGTCTCATTACAGGCCGGGAAATGAATCACTCTGTCCGGCTGGATCATAAATCCATCAGAAAGCAGCGAACAGGCTGACGAACAAGCAAATAAATCCTGGAAAACGCCGTCACATGGACTTTCTGCCAAATCAACAGCTGGTTAACTAACACAGTGCCTTGCTCAGAGGCTCCGGGGTCATTTGGGTGAAATTACCGCCAGTTAAAGGACGATTCTGCTGCAGTTTTCCTTAAACTGTTCCTCACGTTTCTGAACGTGAGGAACGAGAAGCTACTGCTCCTCTGATGATGACGCCTGAGAAAAGGTCTGAGCTTCAGCTGGAGGGAAAATCCTGCATTTATCAAAGTTCATCTTATTCTTTCATTTATAAATGTCAGTTTGAAACTAAATATTTAACTTTGTTGGGAATCAAAATGTGCATCAATTTTTGGCATTTGCAGTTATTAATTACGACTATTAATGATGAAATGATGAAAGTTTTTCAGTTGAATTTAGGAACCAATAAAAGCCAGAATCATAATTGAAACTCAGAAGAAATTTTTCACACGATGAGCAACAATCACCGATACGCTGATTTCTAATCGAGTCTGAGAATTTGTGAAGAAAATAGTTCAACTTTACAGCTGAATTATCCCATAATTAACATCTTTAACCACAACATCACTACTGATGGAAAAATCAAAGCTAAATATATATATATATAATGAATGATAAATCAGACTAATGAACCAACTATGACAAAATAGAATATATTAAAAAAAAAATCAAAATTAATTAATTAAAATAAGAAAGCAAAAATCCACAGAACAATACAGCTGAAACAGAATCATAGATCAGTGGCTCCACTGGGGTCAGAGGTCATTCAGACCCAGAACAAGGCTAACCTGAAGCTAAAGAATCGCGGCTTTGTGCTCTGAAGTGAATGTGTGACGGTAAGAGAAAAAAAAACAAAGATGGAGGAAAAGAGCGCAGATTTAAACGTTTAGATGAAAATTACTTCAAACTCTGACAGAGACGATAAAATAATTATTACAGAATATCAATAACTGTTCAGTGAGAAGCTTCAACAATGGAAGAAAAAAGAAGACTGAATCGTCTTATTTATCTACTTTATCCAGCGCAGACACAAATGAAAGCAGGAAGTGGACTACAGTGCAGGGCATTCTGGGTAAATACAGCCAAAGCTAACATGCTAGCCTAGCGCCAGCAGCAGAAATGGCTCCTGGTCTTCAGACTAAAGAGAAATCCTCCAACACTAAAATCTGATCCTCCATTTTGTTTCCATCTGGTGAAGAAGGAAGTTGCTCTCAGTGTCTTCAGAGGTTTTTGTGTCGTTTCCTTCAGTGGTTGTTGGTGCAGCGCCCCCACAGGCCAGGAGGGGAACAGGTTGGTTTGACTCAGAACCACAGCAGCTGGAGGTGGAGCAGATGATGGAGTTCTGGTTCCAGTAGAACCGGGTCGACCGGACCATCAATAGGAAAACCTGAATCTGATTAGAAACCAGATGAATCAAAGAGACAAACGAAGCTTTCAGTCGGACCTGAAGCTGCCTCAGGCGGAGTACGAAGCCGATTCCTGCGGGTCGGTTCTGGGTGGTTTTGGCTCCTCCATCGAGTCAAAGTCCGGCTTGGTGCCGATCATCTCCAAGTTCCCTTCCGCTACATTCAGACGTTTCAGCATCTGGACTGTAAATCAACAGAATGTTTCCTGGTGGGAAGAAAACTGACGGCTCTTTGTGGGTCGATATCTCCACTGTAGGTTCTGCTGTTTCACTTTGACTCATAAACTGGGTTTCATGCGTTTCTCAGGTCGTTCGTTCATTCCTGCTGGACCGCAGGCTCAGCTCAGGTAAACAGAACCGGGACACGTTACGGTCCAGTTCCTGTTCCCATTTTACTGATTTAACTGGGAGTTTTTCTCCAACAAAACCAGAACACAACACAGATCACACCTGGAACAAAACGAGCGCCGTCTAAAAAGCTGCAGCCTCATCATCATCGTTCTGTGTCCCTGCTGCAGAACCGGGTCGGAACCAGGAATGATAATGAGCAGAAGAGACGAGCGGTGATGATGATGATGATGGGTTGGAGTCAGTGTGGGGGGGTGTGAGAGGGTGAAACAGATTTCTGCTGAAAACACAGAAAGTGGAAATAAATAACTTGCTTTTTAATGACGTGTTTTGTTCACAAAATGTGGACAAAAAGATGGAAAATAAATAAAAGATCAGATGAATAAATCCCCGTCAGTTTCTACAGCAGCAGATTTATTTATGAGTGTGAATATTAATGAGCAACGACCTGATATCTCTGGGAAGACACGTCTGACTCAGAGCGGAAAAGTCCAAAGAGAAGCTCAGAGACGGCCAGAACCAGAACCTCTGAGCAGAACTCTGGAGGTCAGAACGGATCAGCAGTTTGGGTCGACGCCAAGAGTCGAGTTCAGCAACATGAAGCCGTTTGGTTTCATCTGCGTCTGTGACCAAAACGTTCAGGATTCTGAGGCGCCTCGTGCAACGGTACGCCGATAAATAACAGAAATTAATTGAGTTATGAGAGAAAAAATTATTTTCAAAGTCAGATTTTCTTCATATTGCTCATTCATTTAAAAATGTCACTGTTTTAAACTACATTTATTGCTGTGAACTAAATAATTTACTTTAAGCTAACTAAATATTTCACCATCTCAGAGCAAAATAATTTTAATTTTAAAATATTTAGCATAACAACAAAATAGCTAGCTTCAAATTAAAACAAAATATTAATTTAGTTTGAAAGCCAAATATTTAGCAAATTATATAGTTTAAAACTACAGATGTAGCTGATTAACTAAACATTTAGTTGGTTAGCTAAATATTAGCTAGCTAGTTCAATATTACTAGATATACTTGTTGAATATATTTAAAACTTACTAAATGTTTTGCCAACGCAAAACAATTGAGCTTACTAGTTTGAAAGTCTTTAGCTCTGAGCTAGCTAATTATTTAGCTTGAAACTAAACATTTAGTTACTTAACTAAATATTAGCTAGCTATGTTTAGCTACTTACTAAATACATTTAGAGCTTAACATTCAGCTTCATCATTACCAACAAAATATTTAGTTTCAAACTAAATATTTTAGTTTGAAACTGTGACATTTATAAATGAGTATAACTGTGGAAACATTCAAAGCAACTTTACTTCTATAGCAACTTTCAGCCAAACAAGTCAAAGTGCTTGGATGTCTCTGAGTTTTCTTCAGACTAAATGATGAGCCAAGCAGGAGAAAGCTGCTGGTTTTCTTTACTGAATATTTATTCTTCCTCAGTAGAAATATTTCATAAGCTCCCATCAGCATGAGCATTCCAGGAAAAACCAAACCTGACCTGGGCCTCATGGTGGCGCTACAGTGTCCAGTGACAGTGTGGTTTATCCTGAGAATTGTTCAGAATATGATGGAATATTTCATGCAGAATCAAACAGCATTTGAAGCAGAATAATGAAAAGAAAAAAGGCCGAAGTTATGATGACATCACAGGATAAAGAGCAAATGAAACAAACACGACTCAGAAATGATGAAAACATTAATGAGAGCAACACAGCGCGCCGGAAACAATGGCTGCTGCTGCTGGGTCAAAGAACTCTTCCTCACTTCTCATCCTCCTCTCTGTGTGTCACGCTGCAGAGCGCCTATCGATCTGGAGGTCAGGGAGGATCAGCAGACAACTCTACGTTCAGCAGACAACTCTACGTTCAGCAGACAACTCTACGTTCAGCAGACAACTCTACGTTCAGCAGACAACTCTACGTCCACCAGACAACTCTACGTTCAGCAGACAACTCTACGTTCTGCAGACAACTCTACGTTCAGCAGACAACTCTACGTTCAGCAGACAACTCTACGTTCAGCAGACAACTCTACGTTCAGCAGACAACTCTACGTCCACCAGACAACTCTACGTTCAGCAGACAACTCTTATGTCCACCAGACAATCTACGTTCAGCAGACAACTCTATGTCCACGAGACAACTCTACGTTCAGCAGACAACTCTACGTCCACCAGACAACTCTACGTTCAGCAGACAACTCTACGTTCAGCAGACAACTCTACGTCCACCAGACAACTCTACGTCCACCAGACAACTCTACGTCTAGCAGACAACTCTACGTCCAGCAGACAACTCTACATCCAGCAGGGAAGTCAGAAGTGGAGCAGTTTTGCTCCTTGGGCCACAGAGATGCAGAGTCAGTGAAGCAGTGTGAGTCACGGTGACAGAGGAGCGTCGCGCTGACAGGGAATCCTTTCCTCCAGCTCCTCGCTGCCGGATAGTCCTCAGATTTAATCCCACAAGCCCTCAGAGACGTTCAGAGGACCAGAACCGAGGATTTTCAGGGTTCTTCAGGAATCAGAGCCACTCAGGATCAACCAGAGGAGAAACTTGATCATAATGTAGTTCAGTCAACCTGGAGCCTGAGGGTCCGTCAACAGCTGCAGATGTTTGTTTTAACTCAACATGCTAGTGATGCTACTGACATGTTAGCATTTAAACTAACATTAGAATTTTGTCTCTTACTGTTAGTCAGCATGCTAATAGTGGTAATCCACATCCTACTGCTAGTGTCAACATGCTAGTCACATCCCTCATGCTAATGTTAGCCTTGCAGCATTTAGCTAGTTTCTGATATATTAGCCACATGGAGTCCACTGAATGGAGTAATTCAATCCAAGACCACATGCTAGTTACACCCCACATGCTACTGACACTGTATAAAAGGCGCTGACATTTCTGTATTTTATTTTGTAATGCTGGTTTAGAGTATCCTAGGAAGTGATGTAATCCTGAGTTCAGCGCTTCGCTACCGCTTATGAGAGCAATCTGATATATTTCCGGTTCAGTTCGCTGCATTCTTAGCATGTGGGCCGCATTCCTGGTGTGTTCCTGAGGGGTGATGCTCCGAGTTGACGACGAAAAGTAAGTTATCGCAGTTAGCGTGCTGTTTGTGTATTCTAGATTTAGTTGTAGTCTTATGTTAAATTAAGCCAAAGGGCTGTCTGTGTTCGTGTTTTTTCTTTTCCACCAAGGTTGTGCTTAATGTTGTGACTTTACATGCAAATGTAGATGGTTGGGTTTATTTCTTATTGGGTATTTTTGTATTAGCCTAATGACAATTTATTTGTTATTACAGACTGCTGGCAACACTGAGCGTCAAGCCGAATAAACCAGCTCACATCTAAGTCAAGTTTCGGTCTCATGTCCTCCTTCCTGTATCCTGACCGATACACCATCCTGTTAGCTGCAAATACCTACAAACCTGAACCTAATTAACTGACACCATTGAAGCTAACCTTAGCATTGTTGCTAATTTTCAGGATTAAAACGCTGGATTGCAACCGACACGTTTAAATTTCTTCATGAGTTTTCGAATCAGTCTGATATCTTTACAGTATCAGCTCTAAACTAGACCAACCCTTTTCAGTTCCAGTTTTTTGTTAGTTTCTGTAACCTTGGAGCTTTTAGGGATAAAGTTTCAAAGCGGAAATCTTTAGTTACGCGAGTCAAAGACAGAAAAACTTTGATCGATCACGTGAAAAATGTTTTTCTCCTGATTCCCGGTATCTCCCAGTTCTGACCTGGTCAGGAAAGCTTGATGGAAACAGATGGACAGAGTCATGAAGGAGAGTGCCGTGTGTGTGGAGTCCTTGGAAACGTCCATTAATCTGCCGCCTCAGCGCCTCCATCGCCTTTCAGAGCAGCAGGTCAGACATGACGAGCGGCCGCCGCCGACCTTCATCCTCCACGTGGCAGAGGCGGGAACAATCAATGGTTTGTCCTCTAGGACCCGGTCCGTAGCCGGCAGGTGATGATGATGATGCTGAGGGACCAGCATGGAGGTGTCTGTCCCCCGTGTCCCGGCGCCGTCTCCGGGACCACAGGACGTTCAGCTGCTCCGGATCAGTGACGATCTCTGTTTTCCCTGGCAAACTGCGACGTTGACCTGTCATTAACAGGCACTTCATGCTTGGAGTGGTCTCCATGGTAACAGGCGTCACTGGGTCCTCCAGCACAGAAGAAGAGTGTGAAGACCTGTTTGTACCCAGTTATCTGCTGTGATCTGATTCACTGAACGGCTTCGGCTGAATATTCATCAGATGATATTTAGCATAAAAATAACACAACATGTTTTTCCATCATCGGCTGATGAAGATTCTCCATCCTGCTGCTGGTTTGTAACTTCAGCCTGACGAGGCGCCGCGGGTCACACACACATTCATTCAGGCTGACAGCCATGAAACAGGCGGAAAGACAGCCAATCATCCGCCGGCAAAACAGCCAACCAGCCAATCATCCGCCGATGAAACAGCCAATCAGCAGCCAGGAAAATATAAAAATTTTCAATACAAAACAAATATGTTTGTCAATGTTCCATTTATTTTGGTTCAATAGCGTCTCCAACCAGGCCCGGTTCTGCTCGACCCGGTCCTGGTTCCTGACTCCCCGGTCATGGAGCATCAGCAGCTCCCATCCTTCCTTTGTCAGCTGCTAATTAGAGAACAAACCAAATCTGAAGCGTTTGATCAAAACAAAACAATCTGGCTGCTTTCTGCTTCTAATAGAGTGGCACTAATCGCCCCCCGTACAAATGTGTCACTTAATTGGACCAGTAGGTGGTTCATGTGCTTTCAGAAGATAAATGTGTTTTGTTCCCATCAGCAGGGCTGGTAATGGGAGTTAATGGGTGGGACGGAGGTGAAGGCTCATTAGCTGCAGCTTCTGCGCCGCAGCCGGCTGCAGCAAACACGCATGCAGGCACCGCAACGCCGTCCTCCATTAATTACATCATGTACATGTTGATGTGATTAACAGAAAACATGAGCTCTGATTCAGTGGGAGAGCCAGAGACGGCGTCGCTCAATCAAATATTTTCTAATTAGAATCAAGTCATTCACAGAATAAAAAACAACCTAAATAAAAACTTTCATGATCCAAACTACATCAGAAAACGGTGCCGGAGCAGCTGGATTCGGCACCGTTTCGGATCGAAACAGTTCTACCTGCTCCAGTTCAGGTAGAAAATCATTTCACTCAGACACGCCCCCTGGTGGCGACTCAGGAGAAGAGCGAGTGTGGCTAGCATCGATCGATAGCTTCGCTCAGGTGAGATTTACTAGCAATGTCGACATGGGCGGAGCGTTGCCGCCATTAACGAATCCGACACAGAAAAAAGACACCAGAGGGTCAGAAAAGTTGCTAAATATGGCAACAAAGTTTATAAGTTGGCAACTGTGAATCTTTTGTCCTGACCACGCCCCCTCCTCTCATTCACTCACCTGGCCACGCCCCCAGTGTCTCTGGCTCCGCCCACTTTCTCTGGGATTTTCCAACATTTGTGAGGAAATAAAATCATGAGAATAAACTCCGACGAGGATAAAGGATCCAGAACGACGAGAGGCCAACTGGGCCAGTCGGGCCCATCAGGGGCTTAATGAGGTGAACGCAGCTGTGGAACAGGAAACAGAATCACCTTCCATACCGACCCCCACTCTGGTTCTGATCCGTTTATCGACAGATCAACCGTCAGACAGACCAGCTTCATTCCTCCTGTCTGGTTCCCTGATGCTGATACAACACATTTAAATCAGTTACAGTCAGGAAGCTATGAACTCTGAAACCATCAATATTAACTGACAGCAAGTCAAGATGGCCGCTCAGGTGGTCAGTAGCTGCTCCCATCAACGTCTCTCTGCTCTCACTAGTTCAGTGGTTCCCAAAGATTTCCTGGGCCATATGGATTACAATTAAATCCCCCCAAACATGGTTCAACCAACATAAACCTAAACACACATTTTTGTTTTCAAACTCCACTGAAGTTTATTTCACACTTCAGGTTGCAACAAAACTACAACCATCTTTACAGTGAAACACTTTGGGAACCTCTGCACTAGAGGGAGGTTTTGGTTTTTCTGGAAAAGTGTTATAATACTAACGAGGATATGGAAACACATTTACTGATTAAATTCTGACATATCAAACCTTCCCATTCATCAGCGTCTCTGTGCCTTACCAGGGGCACAGACCTCCAGAAGGGGAAAACGGTCGCCGTTTTTCTGAGATGTTTGTTCAGCAAATGACCTTTTCTGAGTTTCTATGCTGCAGAAAAATATTGATAGATTACTAAATTAGTTAATGATTATTTCAATAATTGATTAATCACAATTAATTAATCAGCCCTGAAACAGAGAGTGAAAATTAGTTTCAATAAGTTGATCCAGGTGAAAACCAGGAGAATCCATCAGTGAATGACATCATCATCACCAGCTGGACAGGAACCTGAATGACTGAAGTTCAGCCTGATGTTTGGCGCAGAGCAAAGCGTCAAAGTCGGGATTTCCTGTTTCCATGGCAACTTCATTATGGATCGTACGGCAGCGATAAGCGCCGTGCAACAGGAAGTGCTACAAAATAAAAGCTGGGAGTGGACGGACTGCTGGAGGCTGAATGAGAATCTCCTCCCGCTGACCCGATCTTTAAATAACTTGAGTTCTGACCCGGCCCAAGAGCAGAACCCAGAGGTTCTGGAGGCGCCTGCAGCTTTTTTTCCCAGAGCTGCTGATTGCTCCCTGAGTCAGAGGGAATCAAACCCGCAGCCGGTGTGATGTGGTGGGAGCCTGGACGATCCTCCTTCCTGTCACATCGTGTTTCACGGAGAAGCAGGAGAATTTCTGCTCCTGGAGAAAATCACATCTAACACACTTTGTGTTCTGGCAGGAATAATAATCACAAATATTTTCCTTCTTTATCATCCATCCGGTCTGATGTCAGGGTTTAGGCCAGGGCTACTCAAAGTGGGGGCCGCGGCCCCCGGGGGCCACCAGGAGGATCCAGGGGAGGAAAGACGATAAAAAAAATAAAACAATAAAAAATTTAACATTTTGTTTGTTTTCTACCAGATTCTTTTTTCTTCAGTGTCCTGTTAGTGGCTCCGTTGTTCCCATTATTATAAAATATAAGTTAAAATAAATGATTAGAAAAGCTTTTAAAGACAAAGTAACGTCAGGAAAAAGAGCGAAGAACCGAGGAAACTCCAGATGAGGCAGCATTTATGCTAAACGAATACATTTATTAAATAAAAATTATTAAATGATGCAAAACATGAGAAAGAAACTCGATGTTTAGCAGCAGAAGGGAAAGTTAGTGAAGATGAAACATGAATCAAAGTTTAGAGTTTGACTCAGAAGAAAAACTTTTCCTCCAGATTTTAATGATTTATTTCCCCACTGGATGGAGAAACTTTATCTACTGGAAGTAGAAGATCAGTAAGATCCAAAAGAAACATTAAAGAGTGAGAATGAAGAGCAGCGCTCAGGTTCTGACCCAAATCAGAACCACAGCGCGGCTCCCCTGAAGACCCGGACCGGAGCCGTACCTGGAACAGGCGCAGGATGTTGGCCACCATGATGGACACGGAGCTGGCCGACGCACCGATCACTCCCACCACTTTCTCCGGCTTCACGAACACAGGCGGCTCGCCGTTGGTGCAGCGCACGTCGGACGTGTCCTTCTGGATCAGCGCCTGCACGAAGGTGAGCGACTGCTCCAGGGCGTAGGTGTCCCTGGAGCAGGTGTCCAGCACGCGCGCGCCCAGCGTCACGTTGGGCAGCAGCTCCTCGTCTCCGTTGATCTGGTCCAGCGCGTACATCATGGCCTCCAGACGGTGGATGCCGTTCTCCTTCTTGATGTCGCCGCAGGGCGCGCCCGGGGCGCCGCGGCCGTGCACCGGGAACAGACCCCCCAGCGTCACGTCGCCCTCCACCCGGATGGAGTGCGGCGCGTAGATCTCCTGGGATCCAGCCGCGTCCAGCAGAGCCGGCAGCAGCCACAGCATCCGGAGCAGCCGGGGGGCCCGGCTGGCCTGGCGGCCCATGGCCCTGGATCCGCTCCCTCCGCCCCTGCGAACCGATCTCAGCGCTCTGACCGGGAAAACGCACAGCCACGCAAAGAAGAGCCGCTTCTCAGGAGAGAGACAGAATTCCCAGAGACAAGTTCATTCCTGGTGGGGAAGTCTGAGCGCAGAAACCCGCAAACTGGCGCAACAGTTCAGCAGCGCAATATCACCGCAAAGTGTGCGCAGAGCCGCCGCACGCTTGTTGCTCCAGTATCATCCCCACCATCACTCCAGGAACATTCCAGGATTCTTCCAGGACCCTTCCAGGATTCCAGAAACAAAGACAGGATCCACTCCTTTAACTCCCGCAGCAGCCGCGCACATTCCGTCTGAGGCGGCGTGAAAAACCCACCCAGCCCGCGTCCCGCACCGATGCCATGGTCCGGCACGAGCCCGATGCTGAGCGCGAGGGAGAGGAGGAGGATGAAGAGCAGATATCACGCGCGGTTCAGACTCCACGCACCGCAGAAACGCGGGATGAAACTGCTCCGCATCGGCGGCACCAAATAAATGCGCGCGCGTCTGCGTGACGGACAGAGAGCGCGTGCGTGAGTGAGTCAGGCTCCTCCTCACCCACTCACCCCTCCCCCTTACACTTTCCCCTCACCTGTGCGCGCGCGGCGTGGTGAGGAGAGTCCAGGAGGAACAACCCGCGGCTGAAGGAGATCACGAGGCGGCGCGCGCTGTCGCCCGCACACACATGCGCGCGCATAATCCACCTACGCGCCTTGTGTGTCAGTGAGAGACTCCTGTTGCCAAAACAACCCGAGAATCAACCCGCGAAGAAGAAACGATCCACTTATTAAAGATGATCCGGGGTGGGGGGGGTTGATGTGTGTGTCTCTGTGTGTGTGTTGATGTGTGTGTGTTGG
>CAEFZY010048976.1:0-32109 GCA_903066815.1 Brachyrhaphis roseni
GGGAGGACAGGACAACACGGAGAGCACAGAGACACAGAACTTGAAATAAACACACAGAAAAACACAGAACCTGACAAAAACAGCTCAAGAGCACAACCTGCACTCCAAGAAATATCTGTCCCAGTCTCTTTAGCACAGCAAGGTCCAAAGTGGGTCCTTGAGGACCGGCATCCAGGATGTTTTAATTCTCTCACTGGTTTAGCGCACCTGGATCAAATGATGGGTCATTAGAAGGTCTAAGAAGAACATTGACAAACTGAGGAGGTTGTTACTACCACCAGTGAGAGAACTAAGACATGCAGGATGCCAGCCCTCGAGGACCGACTTTGTAAACATAAGGCTTTTGTTCAACAATGGTTTTTATTTTGACATTGTTATGCAAAGATTTATGAAGTGCTGTGACTAATATGTTGACCATTTGTTGACCACCCAAGCCCTGTGGATCTTGCTCCAGAGTTACCATCAGCATATTGGCTGCTTCTCTGATTAATGCTCACTGACCATGTCTTGTTACAATTTAGCCTGAAATTGTTTATACTGCTGGCAGATTAAAGTTGAATGATTTTTTTTATTATACCAATATGTTACTTCTGATTGTAAGTGTTTTGGAGTGACCTAGCCAAAGATGAAGGTGATGCCAAAAAGGCCTTCCAACTCCAAAGACTTAGAGCTCATCACAAAAGATGCAGCAGTGGAAATGTGCTAATAACTGATCAGCAACTACGAGAAAGGTTTGACTTCTGAAATCAAGATTTCTGTCATTGATTATTGAAAAGCATATAAAAAATTTTTGTCATGATATAGCAACGAATTTCTCAGGTTTTTAATGATTGAAATTGATTGAAAACCATTCATCACTTTTCTTTAAGTTTGCAAATTTTATATTTCCGTCAAAGAAGTTTGCTGATGGAAAATGTCAAATTAAAAAAAAAAAAATCCAAGATCTGTAGTCAATTAGAAGAAAAAGTACATTTTACCCCGCTCTCCGGGGTTCATCGTAGGTCTTCTTGAGTGCATGCACATTAATGGACCCATAAAACATTAAGAGCAAAAACAATCTGTTGAATAAATACAGCAAGCAAATAACAGAAATCACAATTTTTGGGAATCTGCCACAGATTAAAGATCACTCTTCCACATGCTGAGCGATAGCAAAGCAAACAACAAGTGCAACAGCTGGTAAACTTCTAACACACTACAGCAGTGTTTATGGCAAAGCCATGGGAAAGGTAGTGGCAGGTCGGGGCGGCATATTGCCGCGAACTGAACTTATTGAAGATTATGGCGGGGAAGTATGCCATGCCACAGCAAGCAGATAATCCCTCATCAGCTGCTGCCTGGACTCCGAATGAAGAGTGCATTTCAAGAAAGGGCTCCCCCTGCAGAGCTGCAGAAACTGAGAGGTAGCCTTCCTAATTACTTGCGCCACTAGTGACACTCAGAGACCGGGACAGTACGCCACGCGAGGGCAGTGGGAGCCTCACTGGGTGGGTGGGGAGGCGAGAGAGAGAGGGGATGCCAAGCACCCAGCCCCCATGGTCTAACTGTGAAAACAAACAAAAAAAAACGTGAACAACGGCATATTGTTTAGGCTGAGGGCTCTGTATCTTTGCCTCAGTTGCCATTGTCTCTTGGACCTTTTCTAAAGCCCCTTCGTAGGTTAGAAATCCAGACGCATTGAGTCATTATTGAGTCAATGCGTCCAGGGGAATGCTGCTGGGAACTTGATGAACATGTTTTCCAGGAGAAAGCTAGTCATGGCCGTAATGTCAGTTTTTTTGGTTTACAGTCTTGTTTGATTTCATGCAGCAGTTTACACCACGTTTTGTTGTGATGCTGGTGGTCGAGTTCCAAACATTACCTTGAAGTTGTTCATCCACCATTGCTCATTTTGGTGTTTAATTTACGCTCTGTGCAAAGCTAAGCGTTGTTTTCTGATCCCACATTAAATGGAACATCTTTACTTCGAAGAATGGCGAAATGACAGGAAGGCGTAGAACGGTCTCCTTGTGTAAATCAGGCTGACTTACAGACAGGCAGTAAGTGTAGGAGACCTTCGGAAAACATGCTGTTTACAAATAAGTAAGGTCGTAGAGGGCAAAGTGCCTCGAGACAGTCAGAGGTCAAGGAGGGTTTGAGCAAAAATATCTCAGCAGAATCCCAGGCGACCTCCACGCTCCGGCTTCTGGTGGGGTTTTGGCAAACCGGATTGATTTCAGGGTGAAGCAACGAGATGAGGGAGCCTTAATGTTTTACCTAAAATTTAAATTATTCCCAACCCGGAAAGTATGAATCTTGATAAAGAAGCAGAATCACACTATTGTAAAAGTAAAAATAATAATAACACCTCTGTAACTATGGTGGAAATTACTTCATTTTATTAGTTAATACAACAAAACTTTTAATAGTTACAATTCTGGGATTGGTTAGGAGGTCAAAAAAAGCAATGCATAAAGTTTTTACCGCTTAAGAATTTAGTATTCAGCTGACATTTACAGTAATTTAAATGTACAAAAGTTTCTAAAGTTTTGAAAAGTTTGAAAAATGAGAAGAAGAACCTTGAAATGGGTCAGAATTTGGTCGTGATGGAGAAAAAGGTCTGAACACTCAATGTCATGTTGTCGTAAGATAGTAAGCTGATGAGGAACAAAAGGAAGAAGGAAGGAAGGAAAGACTGGGAAGAGCAAAGGACACAAGGAAGACATGAGGAAGGAAGAAAAATGGAAGAACACGTTAAAGGATGGAAGGAAAAAAGGACGATGTTAGAAAGAAATGAGATTGGAAAGATTTTAAAAAACATGTGGAAGGAAGAAAGGAAGGATTACTAAGCATAAGGGAGGAAAGGAATGAATGTGGGACACTAGCAAGGAAAAATAGGGAATCAAGAACAAGGAAGGAATGAAGATAGAACAGGAAAAAAGTACAATTAAGTGACAAGGAAGGACACACACAAAAAAAGAAAGTAAGGTAGAAAGATAGCAAGGAAAGACATAAGGGTAAAGGTGAAGGAAAGAAGAAGGAAGGAAGCAAAGACAGAAGTCACGACATTTATTAAACATTGGAAAAGGACAATATAATAAAAATATATTTTTCCATTCTCGTTTTCATTTCCATTACTCATCCATACATGGAAATGCTGAAGATTCCCTCGTATCCCCCCCCCACCACACACACACACACACACACACACTTCCAGAGCGTGTAGGAACCTGGCAGAAATCACAGGGAATGATGCCCATTGATGGCACAAGATGTGACAGTCCTCCTCTGATGATTCATCACTGTCCTGAAAGCTAGCAGAAGTCTGGTCTAAACAGTTTCACACAGAAACTGACAGCAGTCCTTTGATTTGACAGGCAGAATAATAGCTGTGTCTTTGTTTGCGTTCTCTTGTGATGCGTGGAGCCGCCCGATGGATGGCTGTTGAGAGAGAAAACGTTCGTCTTTCAATTTTTTGGAGCCTGATTTGGTGGTCTGCATAGATTCGCAAGCCAGAAACCGATACGCATGATGACGTATAATGAAGATCCAGGATGCCCCGGGAACACATTCAACATTTAACACTAAATCATCATTTAAAATATAGATTTGTTGTCTGATACCTCTGTGGATGATTGATTAAACACATTACGTACAGGGTTAACAAATTAATTTGCTGTATTGAGGTATAGCGAGGTTTAGAAATGCTTTCGAAATGGCAGAGTTCAGTTCAGCTAGAGCTGGGTGAAAGAAGGCTACAAGACCTTTCCATTGAAAGACAAAATGAACTGTGAAATGAATTTCAAGTAATGAAAAAGTGGTTTGGAAATGTAAAAAATGCCATCAGTTCTTTTAAAAATAAGAGTTTAGAGGCCAGTTAACACAAAATTACCATCAGCTTGTTATACTCCGAGAACCATCAAACTGTACAAACTTATTTTATTTTTTGCTATAAGCACATTTACTTGGAAATGACTTCTAAATCCAGAGTGTTGCATTCTACGAGGCTTCATCGGGTTACCTCAATTTCAAACCAGCAAACATTTTCAATCATGACGTTCCTATGACTTGAGTTACCAGTTTTCTTCTGTTGCCCCTCCCCAACTTGTTGCTTTACACTTTCTGGTCAGCTAGCTAAAAGTTGGCCGCTAAACGTTTCTCTTGCTTACCAACAAGTAGTGTTTCAATAATTGACTTGACCAAGTCAGTTGTCTTGACAGTTGGCTAGCTTTCACATTAAAGCTAGTTAAACAGCTAAAGTTTTATTAATCTAGTCAACAAGTTAACAAGTGTTGCAGATCACATTATTAATACTGTAATAATCAATACCTCTCATTTTTAGAACTTTGTATGTCTCTTAGTTTTTCTAAATCTTTATTTTCTTCTTTTTTACTTGTTCTAACATTAATTACCCTATTAGACTCGAGCAAACCCGAACCTGTACCGTATATCTTATTTTCACAGCATTAGGAAAAAAAAAAATTCTGACTGCAGTAAAAGTAAATTGAGTCATTTCAAATCTTAGAGATCTGATAATTTAACATCTAGCCAATATTTTTGCTTATGTATACAAATCCTGAATAATCCCAAATTTATGTCATAGATGCCAAAATTACAAATGCTATAATAAATATGTTTAGCTATTTTTGAGACATTATGGACAATTGGACAATCTTTTTCTATAAAATTTTTTTTTTACACCTTTTAAATTCAGTGTAAGCAAAATTAAATAGTAAAACCAAAGTTATCATACAGTGGAAACCTTGGTGCTGAACATGTGTGATTAAACTTACCGTCTTCTATCCAACACCACCTGGAGTATGTGACCTACAAGGTGAATCATGTTACTGTGTTTTCTTCTCCAGAAACTAAAGAAAAACTTCTTCAGCACCGAGGCTATTAAGACTCGGTGCCAAGTGTGTATTTTAAAATTAAACTAACCAGGCATTCCTCCCAGTAATAGTTAGAAATCCTTGACATTTAATGTAATTTTCCTTTGGCACCAGCTTGTTGCGTTTTACTTTTTGCACCGAACAGACAGCTCAGTGTGAACCTGGTGACCCTCACCAATAATCCTTCCACTCTTTAACAGCAGATATTGTCACATGAGCCTGCAGAGCCTGAAATACTGCGGACACACACACAGACACAGACACGCAATCTGGAGAGGACGCGTCACAAACAACGCTCACACTCATGCACAGATAATCTCATTATCCTTGTCTCTATGCAGCACGGGTTCAACAGGGTCGTGCCTTCCCAACGCAACGGGAATCAAATTGATCAGAAAAGTCATCTCAATGAAAACGTGGTCTCTTTATTGTTATTTGTTGTTGTTGTTTTGAAGCCCATTGACCTGTCTCCCAAGGGGGGAGAAAAAACTAGTGGTTGAGAAAAGTCGTATTCTGCAGGGTAAGAAGTTCAGCGCTGCCCATGTCTGATCCCTCAAATTCAGGTATTTGAGAGTTCAGCCAACAGGTGGCACTTAAGATACAGCAAGAGGGAGGCGAACAGAATGAAAGCTCAAATTCAAACATCTCTAAGGCCACTCAGTCTGTCTGAAGCACTGCAGGCTGAACTGCTTTCCCACTTAAGTGGATAACGCTGCACAGAGGCCTCTTGGTACCGCGCCGCTGACAAATGAGTCAGAGAGTTTTTTACGTATTCTATTGGAAATGAAAATCTGCTGAAAAGATTCATTTTGTGTTTGAAAGAACTGTGGTAAAAGATGTATCTGCTGCCCTTGTCGAAGCGTTTCTCATATTGTTCGAGCATGTCTGAGACTGGCTTCAGTCCTGCTCTAAATAGCTGCATTTCCATTTGCCATAGGATTGCGCCAATGGAAATTTTGAAAGTAAATTTGCTTAATGGAAACACGCCAATTGAAAAACGGGGGGGGGGGGGAAATCGATAAAAAGTTTTTGCTCTTGGATGAGATGGTTTTTCAGCCGTATATTGAAATAAATGTAGTTCGCAAAAACTGCAATGGAAACACTTTTTTCGCTTCACACGAGTCACGTGATGAACAGCTGGATCTTACTACTGGTGAAAACAACAAAGAAGACAATAGGAAAATTATGTATCTCTTGAACAAGCTTATTCGCGTGTGATTTTCATTTCATTTCTTATTTAATTGAAGCACCGCAATTATGAAATTGTGTATTTTATATATATATATATATACAGAATATCGACAAAGATTTTGTCTCTTTTGACAGAATCAGTCCAAGATTCCGTGGAATATGATTTGGGGCCTCATTTCTGTTTCATCTGAAATAGCATAAAATAAACTGTAGAGAAGACGAACACTTTTGTAGATTCTAAATTATTTCAACATCAGTCTTTTTAATGTAACTACGAGTTTAAACTTTTGAGATCTATGCTTTGAGACAAGTTTCCCTGGCCAGCAGCAGAGTTTGCATATGCTCTGGTCCGGTTCTGCCTTTTGTAAAACCCAACATTATTTACTAAGAAATTATAACAGCTTATTTGAAGAACCACAACTGTAGCTTATTATGGTAAATGGTCTATTACCTAAAGTTTTATTGCAATATTTTGTGGCATTATTGATAAAAACTATTTGTTACTACTTTTTCGGTGACTGTATGGCTGTGACTGCATGACGGTAATTCTGCTCTTTCTGTTTGCAAAAAATGTGTGATTTCTATCACAAAAATACACACAGTGACTGAATTTAATCATATTTTCAAATTTATTGATACAATTTTATTGAACAAACAGCTGAGTAAGATAACATAGAAAACATAGAACATTGGAGGAAAATAGTAAAAATAACACCAGATAGAATTAATTTAAACCAAGAAATATGATTATGAGCTTGAATAGGAAGCAGCTGCTTCGGGCCCCACACCAGCAGGGGGCCCCTGAACGCATTAAAAGAGTCACATGTGTCTGCTTTACACATGTAAGTAACTCATCAGGATGGCTACAACAATATATTTTTAACAATTTAAAAAATATGCAGTGTATATCTCATATCTCTTATTTGAATATTCAAAGTGCTATTGGTAGAAACTTCATGTGAAATGAATGATTCATTCATTCACATAAATCAAGTAGCATATTTAGTTTTACAGTTAATTGATTTTGTGTAATTGGCTAATTTTATTAATTTATTTTTGGTAATAAGTTATAATATTTGAAATGTACACTACAAATGTGTTCTAACATAGGCTTTGTATCTTAATAAATTAGAATGAAAAAATCTTTTATTTTCATTTACACAGTCCAAAACTTGAAAGTCATGCATTATTTAGATTCATTACACACAGTGATTTATGCGCCACGAGAAATCTAGGAAGTTGGCAAAAAGCAAACAGAGAAAAAGAAGAAGAGCAAAAATTTTAAAAAGTTTATTACTAAGAATTGTGAATATTCTGGCTTAAGTTTTATGTAGAACCAAATAGTCTTCAAATTTTGGAATATTTGAACACTACAAAAGTTCAATAAAAACATTTTAACACAGTAATTTTATGTTATGGTTTTCACAATCATGGGGAAAACGGCAATGACAGTCACTGACATCCACCGTAATACATTTAACCCACTAATTTCTGAAGAACGTGACTGTTAACAGAGTGCTGTCTCCAAGGAGATTAATAGAAAGTTGAGTGGAAGAAAAAGGTACACAAGGCTAACTGTAGCCTTGAGCGGATTGTGGAAGCAAAGTCCATTCAAGACTGTGGAAGAAAAAAAAATGCCCAGAGATCCAACATTAAGCTTCCACAGTCAATAATAATTTGGTAAGTTGAATCATCTTCTAGTGTTGGTCCACTGTGTTTTATTATCTCAGAACAGCCAGCTATCTAAAAATGTCAGGGCACTTCCTGCTTCCCTCTGCAGACGATGTTCATGGAAATGGAGATTTCACTTTCCAACAGAACTTGGCATCTGAACCAAAAGTTCAGGACTGTCTTCATCAGCCCATGACGAAGACATCATCAGACTTCATCAGCCCACGATAGGCATACGAGGTTTTCAGAGGTTTGTTGATGACTGTCTTCGTTGTGCCAGGTTACATACAAAAAAATTAATGCTGTAGAACTGACTGATGCGTTCATTTTTATCCTGTGCAACCTTTCAGCTGCAGTGTTTTATTTTCTGCATAGAAAAGTAGTTTTACACCGCAGGAGTTAAACCTGTTACAACAATCAAATATATTTTGCACTTTTCTTGTGTAATTAATTGAATGTTATGTTTTTATTTTGTAATCCATAATCATTAAAAAGGTAACATAAATAAACCCTTGAAAAGTGACTAATGTCTGTGTATTAACTCTATACAATATAAGTGTAAAATAGGGGTGTATGCATCGGTGCTGTTTAACACAAATCTCAATCATTATGCTCACATAGCAAAGATAATCAATCATACACATTTTGTTCTCCATAAACCTAAGCACAAAAAAAACAAAAAAAAAAGAGTCCCTGCTCCGTTGTGATAATAAGTGGCAGTCCGGAGTTTTCCTCACAGTGGAGTGAGTCAGATCCGCGGTACGTGCAGCCCTCCCTTTGGAGACTCTCAGGACCTTGTGCGCAGCGGATGGAAACAGATGAGAAGCTTTCGTTCCCTGCTCTAATCCCCGTCCTCGCGACAGAGCCGTCACGCCACCTCACAGGTTACCTGGAACCCGGAGGATCGCGCGCTGCTCACTTTTTTGGCTCAATACAGGAAGAAAACATTTTTTTTTTCTTTGGTAGTTACTTTCTGGATGCTCTGCGGGAACCAACAAAAAAGGGAGGAGAAAAACGTTCACAACACGCGTAGGAACTTAAATATATACGTTTTTCTTTCTCTTTATTTATTTATTTATTGCTAGTTTTGTTTAATTTGCCGTTGTCAGCCATGGCTGACTCGTCGCGTGGACACTCAGCTGACAAGCAGCACATGGTTCCTTGTTATGGTGAGTCGCTTCCAACTTTCTCTTATCCCTCCATTCACTTTTAACGCGGTGGTTTTACTCAGTTTGAAAAGTCCAGTAAAAAGTTTAATTGTCCCATAAATATCGCTTTTACAAGATGGTAGCTATTGTTGTATAACGTTGTTGGAAAATTGATTTGCCAAAAGGGGGCTGCCTTTGAAACTCGACTTGACAATGACTTTGTCTTTTAGAGTAATTTTTCTTTCAAGTTTAGGAGGACCTGTGAACAAGTCTGGTATTGAAAATGATTAAATTGTTTAAATGTGAAATATTTGCTTTTTTTTTTTTTGTAGTTTTATGCTATGGGCTATTAGGTGTTATGTAATTTTACACATCCAAATACAAATACTAATAATTAAAAAAAAAAATACTTAAAATTTTGTCAGTTAGGAAGTTAAAACTTGAAGTATGCTTAATAGCTCATTTCAATCCTGTGTTTGCACCACTCTAGAAAAAAACTGACCTTCCTCTGTGACTGTGCACCAGCAGCCTGCAGGGTTTTCACTGGAACCATAGAGTACACAGTGACCTGAAGCTGTGATCAAAATATATTCTAACATCCTGCTGATAAAAAAATAAATAAGATGCACCGAGCACACTTTTCCTGGCTGATGCAGAATTTTGAAAGATTTTGTGGCACTAGTAACCTTTATTAAATGTAACCAGGTAAGAAAATTGCAGACAGAGATTTAGGTAGAATGTTCAGCAAATGCCCCAAGGTCAGGACCGGATTAACGCTGCATAACGTGCTGCCCCGACTTTTGATTCTCAATCAATTTAGATTGATTCCGTTTTTTTAAAAAACATGTATGTTCTTACATATTAATTTCTAAAACTACAGTATTTTGAATTCAACACAAAATTGAGGAATTACAAGACTTTGCAGAGGAGCGCAACCTTTATTCAAAACACAAAAATAGCATAAAATACATGTCATTGGTTGATTTGTTGTTGACTGAACATCCCTGGAATAACCAGGCTTGATGCATTTAGTGAATAAGAGCAAACAAAGCTCTCTTTTAGTTGATCAGCTGAACTCAAGTTGGAGCCAATCGAGAAAAGATCAGCCTGATCTCTGGCCGATTGATGCATCTCTAGATAAAAAAACAGATTTATACATTTTTTTCTTTAGGGTACAGTTGTCAAATAAAGGGATATCCTGTTCAGTGTGAAATAAACCCTCAAGTGAAATTCCAGTGCATCGGCTACCTGTTTTGTCCTTTTTTGTCCTTTTTGCGTCAAACTGTTGCTGGAGTCGATAGAATTGCCTCTGTAATCTACCGCTGTGATTCGGTCGACGTAGATTTTCCTCTGGTGATGAAGCACACCTACCTCCATGCACGTGCTCACCATTTTCTGCAGCGATTTGCGTTTGCTTTCCAAACTGCACCGAAAATGAGAGGCTCCAGTTCACCAAAGGAACATTGAGTCAACTTTAATTACATTCTGGAAACAAATATTTATTTCTGAGAATAAGCAGGAGACAGAAAAGCAAGATTACGAAAACATTGGCATGAGGATTTTTCTATGAGAGCGAAATTACTTCATTCTGCCACGTCTTCGGAGGTCAGAGACAGCGTAGCCAAGTTTTCTGTGCGTCCCTTTGACCTCCTCCTCATTTTAAGACAATTTCAAGATAATTATTTTTGCTCCAACAAAGCGACCTCAAAATTTCCGACAGCAGCATGTCTGCTGTCGTTACAAGCAGCGCAGTTATGGGTGCATTAAAGCCTCTGACAGTGTCATGCAAATGGCTTTTATCCTTTCCATGTAACTTAATGCCTGATGTTAGCATGATCTAATTTTACTGCAAGTTCTACTTGGCGCTTACTTGCAAAGTGAGCTGCACTGTCCTGAGTTGCAAGAAACATGCTTTGTGGACGTATACTTCTTCATTTTAAAATTGGCTATTACTAATGTGTTAGAATATAAAAATGTACTATTAGTGTGTTTATTTAATGATACAGAACCTTTCAAAGTTATTTTTTTCCCCCATTTTATTACGTTACAGCCACAAGCTTCAGTGTATTTCATCGTGACTTTATGTAGTAAGTCAAAGTGGTACATAATGGGGACGTGAAAAAGAATAAAAACACATTTTGCAGTTTTGAGAATATAATATTTCTCTTAGCTGTTATTTACATGTCGTCATAATCATTTTCAGCATTGCATAATAACTCAGTTGTATGGAGTTTCTGTGATCATAGATTTTTTTTTTAAGTCTTGACTTGTATGTCGATTGGTTGTTGGTCTGGACTTTGACTAGGCCGTTCAAACATATGGACATGCTTTGATTCAAACTATTCAGTTGTAGATCTTTCTGTTTATGTTTTCCAACACACATAAGGTAAAAAGTGTGATTTGTGTCATTAAACTGAGCTTAGTAACTGCATTTAATCATATTTTCTAATTTATTGATATTTATTGAAACTGTGTGTCTAACTATAAGGACAGTTTGGGTTTAAAAAAAAAACATTATTAATTGGAATTTAATGACAACAACAAATCAAAATTCTTATCATGATATGAAATTTATCACCGTAAATGATTAACGATACGATAACTAGCCACCCGTAGATGACGATATGTTTGCGATATATTGTGCAGCCCAAAATGGGATCTATAATTTATAGCTTTTATGTAGCTTCACTTTTGCCCCCCTTTGATTTAAAAAAACCCCAAAAAGATACATATTTTTGTATCGTACTTCTAATATCTGTCCTGTCGTCGCATGCTTCCACCTGAGCTTTGGATTTCAGCAGCTTCTCCCAAGTGGACATGCATCTCCTGGCTACTTCTTTTTTTAAGACTCACTTTTCTCGGTGCTGTCAGTTTGGGTTCAATGGCCTGTAAGATGTTCAAAGTTTGGGATTTAGTTTCATAACCTAAGCCTCACAACTGCAACTTTATCTGTGACCCCTCTGCCGAGTTCCTCGCTCTTCATGCTGCTGGCTGTTTGTTAATGCTCTCCAATAAAACCTCTGAAGCCTTTAAAGAACAGCTGGATGCAGACTGAGATTAAATCACACACAGATAGACTCTGGTAGGAACCTTCCGAAGACAGTTTATGTGCTTTTTTTGTTTCCTCTGAATTACAAACCTACGACAGAATTTCGACAACGTGTATAGGTGCCTACAAAACACTTTAATAAAATATTATGATAAACAATCAAAAAGCAAAGCGAATTCTTTTTCCTCCAAAATAAATAAAGTACAAACAACTATCATTTGAGAAAAAAATCAAACCAAAATCTTTCTTCTTTTTTTTTTATTTTTTAGATAAAGTATCAACCTTTACCACACTAGTGTCAATTCTATATTGCTACTGACAAGGCATCAATATTATCAATATTTTGTATTGATCTGCCCACATCTACTTTACGGCTGATTCACCAAACTGGGGAACATTTATTTTTTGTTTTCGTCCCAAAAAATTACAATCATCTCTTGCTTTTCCAACTCGAGAATCCTTTTTTTTTTTGTTTCGCCCGTACCTCCTGACAGTAAAATGATGGTAAAATGTTTTGCGTTTTTTACAGTAGAGGCTGTGTGTGTGTGTGTTTCTGTGCGTTTGTTTGGGGTATTTGGTGGGCTTTTATGAACATTACCTAATTCCACAGTGGGCAAAGAATGCGCTCTAATGGCCATGTGGTCATGTGCATGCACGTACACACGCATGTCTGCGCAACCGAGTTGGCTCCAGTGTCGTCGCCCTCCTTCACCCCACCCTCACCCCGCCCACCCGCCTCTCTCCACAGCTTCCATGTAAAAAATCGACGGAGAGCGTGTCGAGTTCATCCGAGGACAGGGCAATGCTTTTTCTTTCCAGCATGAATCATTTTGGAAAAATGAGCCTCTGCACTGAATTGCCCCGGCAATTTGGCATGTTCCTCCATTCTGCTTTATTGTCTATTTTGGCTGAACTTGCACTCCTCCGGTTCCCTGCCAAGAAAACTTCAGGTCCTATACGGCGAACCGAGCCAGATTCGGAGTCCTTGTCTGTGAGCAAATAAAATAAACTCCTTCGAAATACCGTGATCATTTCCTGTTTAGCTGTTGACTCCAGAGAGAGCTACAGCTAGAAAAGCACAGGCCAGTTCTTCGACTGGTGCTTTCAGTGAACTTGAAAGAAAATCACATTGGTAAAAAAAAAACCAGTGTGAACCCAATTTTAATGTAATACTTTTAGATAACGACCACCAACGCCATCTTTTTTGTGAAAACAATTGTCAGAGGCTAGGCTTCTGCTCTTATGCAGTTTTGAAGAAAGAACCTCTACCGTGCAGTGAGAAGAAAGAAAGAAGCAGTGGGACTGGGGTGCTGGGGGAGAAGAAGGGGGCAGTAATTATGTAGTCAGCCAGCCAGCTCCCCTTATAATTTCACAGCCCCCTCCACCCCCCTCCTCATCGCAGGGAGTGGCCTGCACCGGGGTCCGGGCCGAGCCGGCGGAGGGCTGTGGCAGGGCGGCAGCTGTGGGGTTTGGGGGTGGAGGGGCGACTCGCTACCTACGTCCTCCAGCTCCGGCCTGAAATATGAAGGCTTGGGAACGGCAGCGGGCCTAATTACGATGACTGATTGCCCCGTCTGTTGGCATTTCTCAAACAGTGATTGTCGTCGTGTGTGTAGGATATTAGTGGGGCAGTGTGGTGGGGGGGCTGCAGGGGAGGGAAGGAAGGAGGAGGGCCATCATTCATTGGTCTTCCCTTTTCGTTCTTTGCTTGAGAACAGCCAGCGATTGAGATCTGATTGGCTGCGGGGAAAAGAGATGTTTCATGATTTGGTGAGGCAGAGCCGGTGGAAAGCCAGAGACAGGTGATGTTGCGCATGGTGTTGCTTTTTGGTGCCCGGTTGAGTCTCTGGCACATCTGAAAGGCTGCGTGTTTCACCACAGTTTAGCCGAGCAGGCGTCGACTTTTCAATCCCATTCGAAGTGTACGTGCAAAACCAGGTAATGAGAATCTTCAACCTGTTGACATCTGGAGCGTTTTCTCCATCCACACCCCTGGCATGGAAAAATCAAGAACCTGGCAAATAAAGGAGTCGTCTTGAACTGGGCGTTTGTACGTCAGCACACCACTAAGAGGTGTGATGTGTGTGTTAAGTGGGAGCTGGTTTGAGTTGCTCTGCCTTGCTTTGTCCAGTGCTTTGGCTTTTGTTCCTCCAGTAATGAATTGTGGAAGCCTTGGCTTCAGTTTGAGTGTCTCATAGCAACTGAAAAGAGAGACGGAGAGCTTTTTTTTTTTGTACATTTTTAGTTAGGAGAGAAAAATCCTACTGGACAATTTGTATTTTTGCAATATGAATCTAATTAATTTGTAAATTCTAACCTGGTAGATTATGGGGTATTGGATGCCTATGTTCTAAGATATTTTTTTTTATTTTTTTCTCATCAATACATGGTTTAAGTTTGACATACAGGCTCAATTATATACATACACCCCAGTAGTATTTGAATAAATGTTTTTTAGTATATTATTTGTGGTCGTGATCAAGGTCCTGTCCAGAGTTGTCTAGTAACTAGATTTATTACTCAGCTACATTTACTTGAGCAACATTTTGGAAAAACTGCACCCTACTTTTTACTTTTAGTTGGGTCACATTATTATGAAGTATTACTACTCTTACTGAGTAAAATTTCTGGATGCTCTACTCACTTTGAGTAACTTCACTGAATGAAGAACATTTCAACCCAAAATACATCAGATGCAGTTGAAGTGAATCTTCTTGCTTGTTCGCCAGCTTTGCTGTCTAATGTTACAGTGTCTGCTGAGCCTTTTGTGCCATTTTTAGATCAAGTGAAGACAATATATTGTCACTGGAAGTAATCTACCCTGTTTTATTATCTAAAGTATATAAGTGCTAGATACAGAAGTTTTCTATTTGCCTTACTTGTTTTTATTTTGTTATTAAGTTATTTATTTGGACTATTGCTTTCACTTTAGTCATCAAAATATCAGCATTTGTGCATAATTTGATATTTTTAGTCTTTCTGATGAGGTTGTAAAATATTGAATCAGATTTTACGATCAGTAACGTTCAAGCCGAATACTATTTTTATGCCTTTACATGAATAATTGGATGCCTCTTTTTACCTTTGCTTGGGTAAAAGCATGTTAAAATAGTGTTACTATTGAGTACACTACTCCAAATTTATGCTAGGCTTTTTGTTGGGGCCTTTCCAGGACTTGAGTGTTAGCATGCTTTGTCCATCACAAAAAAACATTTTGATGTGTGCTTTGGATCGTCATCTCACCTTTGCTCTCACCTTCAGAAAAAAACCCAAAAGCGGTTCAAGATTTCCACCTGCTCACATGAACAAACCACATGTATTTTAGACACACATTTTATGAGTAGTCAAAAGGTTTGACCTTTGGGGAAACCCTTGTGTTACAAAGACTGACTAAAATGATGAAGTTTATCGTAAAACACCAAGACGAGGTTTTCAAACCTAAAACCTCTACCGTCTACCTACCACGGTAGTGGCAGCATCCTGCTGAGCGACTGTTTCACTGCGAGTGAAACAAAAATGAGAAATATCAATTTCAGGACCTCACCTTACCTGTAGTTTCTCTGTAGTTTGTTGGGATGTTTATGCATTTTAACCTGTATGTATAATTTGGACCATGTGTGATTAAATAGTAGGCCTATTGTTTTTTTCCATGACTATTGTTCATAAAGGTTAGAAATTACGTCTTAAAATCAAGTTTATCGTCTTAATGTCTGGCTGACGAATTGATAAGGTGCCAGTGGTTGCTGGCTTAAACTATGCCTCATAAGCTCGGCGCTCCAGCTGATTGCAGTGTCGTGTGATGGCGTTTTGCATGTGAGGCTCCATTTTTAGAACAGGCTGCGCATAAATGAATAGATGAAAATTTACTCCAGCTTGGTGTTAGATCAGCGCAGTCATTGCTGTAGTCTGGTCATGTTTGCCCTATGACCCAGACACTACCTGTCTGCTGCCATGGTTACAGGGGCAGAGCTGGTTTAGTGGACAGACTCCAGGGATTACTTTCCCTGATCTTTAGCAATCAGGCCTGTACCCAAGTGACTGTAAAATGGACCAGACTTCACCCTAACAGTTAGGGGAGCTCTGCAGTTTGCCCCTGTGGCCTTTAAAACCATCCTAAGTGCTATGTGAAGGATTAGACTTGTGCAGCCTAATTATTCTGGTGTCACTGGCTGTTCCTTTATGATCAGGCTCACTTCAAGTGATTAGCTCTTGTAAATGAAAGAGCAACTATCAAATGTTTTCTGGTTCTGATGGGCTTGGATTACCTTTACCTGTCAGCGCCATCATTGCAAAACCTCATTAATATTAATAACAATTAGTACCATCCCTACTTTACTCAGCAAGAAAAATGAAAGTACAGGATGTTTTTTGAAGCACACTCTTCATCTAGAAAAGTTGAATGCAGTGACAATAATTATTGTCGTCAATAACGTCATCAATTTTAAGCATATTTTCTATTGCCAATCTGTAAAAACGTGAATGTTAATTCTTTTTATTTGGCTGCTTAATTAACATGTACACTAAAAGTTGTCAATAATTTGATCTTTGACTTTATTTTAAAAACAAACAACGTACAACTTGAACCAGATTATCAGGTCAAGAACATTGTGCCCGTCACTACAGACATAAAATAATCTAGTTCAGGTTTGGCAACCCAAATTGTTTTAGATTTTTAATTAGAAATAGTCAAATGTTGCATTAAAATAACCATTTAGTTGAGAACTCCAAAGCATTTGCTTTCTTTATCCATGTTAGCAACTAAAAATTTGCTAGTCTAGATGCTAAGCATCTTTTATGTGTCGTGGTTTGTTATTTTGACTAAATACCCAAAATGCACTCAAAATAAATTAATAGAGCAATAGCTTCCTCGGTACTTTTTGTAAGTGTTCTCAACCAGCCAGACAACATCTTTCCTAGCTCCGTCTGGGCAACAAGTGAAGAAGAGCTACACCTAAAAAGCAGACGTCACTTTTGCTTCGTCGTCTCTGTGTCGGTTATTTCAGGAACCCCAACAGTTCTTGGCAGGACTTCATTTGCAGCCGATACGAAGAGAGTTCTTGAGCTGAGCACATTGTTGTTGACATTTTATCACCATTTGTAGCCTTAATTCATGTTGGCTTTGCGTCCACTGCCGAGAGCTTAGGTTAAATACTCTACATGGCTCTGGAGGTCTTGATAAATACCACGTGGCTCACATTTTTTAGTGTCTTATCCGACTCTTGAAGTCTCCCATAAACCTTCCAAAGACTTGCAGTCTTGTAGGTGTCCACCAGATGCTGCATTCAGCCTGCACTGTCCCTCGCATGTCAGCCAGTGCAGCTGAAGCATCCACTTTGAAGCAAAAAGGGTGTTTCCATGGCATTAGGATTAAGTATAATTTAGTTGTTCATCACAGAAAATGGGTCCCATTTCAAGCTATTAAGTGTCTTTGATCATGAATTTGTTGAATGTGTCGTTAATTCCAGTGATTTAGCTTGAGATTCCGGAAAGCTGAATAAAGCAGATAAAATCAAATTCATGAGGAAAGAGTTTCTTTTTTTTCAATCACAGCTTAAATTCTAGTAAAGCATCAAAAGCTGTCCAAGACTCTTTAATAAAAACCTAGCTAGGATAGACACAGAATGCACACGAACATTTATCATCTAAAAACTTGCGTGAGCGAGAGGGCATCAGGGCTTTGAGTCAGGCTCGGGAGGGCAACTTTTCTGTTAACTTTGGGAACAAAGCTACCCCCTGCAATATGGCATGCTGGGAAATTTGGAAGCTGATGAGAGTGCCTTCCAAACATCCATAGAGTGCCTCTGAAGTTCTTTTCAAAAAGCTGAAAAATGAAGTTTGAAAGTGGACGTGAGAGGGCTCTCACAGCTGTGGGTTCCGGCCCTCTTTTAAAGAGATATCGCCAAAACCTTCCTCGCTCATGAATAAACTTGAGAAGCGATGACTATATGCACTGCACAGGATGAACGAAGGGTAATGTTGATTTTGAGTACGAATGAAAAATGTTAAATAAGATTGTAAACATTTGGTAACTTAAGCAAAGCTCTGATTTATCCTCAAGTGCATTTCAAATGATTGTTGTGGATATAAAACCTCTTTCTTTAGATCTAAATGTGTACCTGCAAAGAGACTAGAGATGCAAAATATCCACATATCAGAATAATCTTCCTTTCCTGCTGAATTCAAACCTATATCTATGAAGTAACAAGCAAACATACACGAGTTACAGACTGGAGCATGAAAAAAAAAATAAATCAGTCAGCTGAAATTGGAATCGTCAGGTCAGACTTCAAAGTTTGGTATCAGCCTGTTTGGTGGATCTCTAGAGGAGACTAAAGACAACCCTATTTTAATAGTTTAAAGGGAGGACCTCATGTATTTTGCAGCACATTCAAGTAACTTCAGTTGTTATAAAATGCTGTATGTATTAAAAAAAACTTAAAAAAATTAATTCATAGTCAAGTCTGGCACTTTGAAATTGACCTATCTCTCTTTAAGAACCTTCTACCCTTCCCGACACTCACTTTAGAAAATGATAACAACAATGCTTCTCAGTGCCGCCCATTGATGCCGCTTGTAATCGTTCTTAGAAGCTCAGCAGATGCTCAGTTCCACCAGGTGTTCGTTAATTACTGCTGCCACTAGTCTGAAGGAGCTCTGAGAGTGAGTGCTGAATTGACAAGGCTGAGCTTTGGGTAAGTAGGCGGCGCATTTATGAACGGGCACTAAAGCACCCCTCGAATGGTTGCCACGGGAGATTAAAGGTAAAATCAGCTTTTCTGAGCTCTATGTCACGTTATAAAGTTATTTCCTCTTCAAAACCATATCTGGAGTGATTCTTTCATGCATGTTTGAGAAATCCTTCAATCTCCCGTGGCAACCATACAGCTGTGCAAAACAGCTGAATGGTGTTAGAGTTGCAGTTTCCAAGCTTCCGCCTCACAGAGCATCCCTCCCCTGCAACTCCCACACTACCCAGCTGCAATTGGCAAACACCTGGTGGAACTGAGCATCTGCTGAGCTCGAAATACGAACTACTTCTCAGTGAAAAGCTGGTAAAAACATTGTTAAAGGGTTAATAGAGGAGCGACTTTCTACAGAAGAGTATTAGAAAGAGCAGGAGCTTCTTAAAGAGACAGATGCCCAATTCCTAGTCATATGGTACCATTTTTATAAAATGGTACCATATGCATTGAAAATACACAATACTACCCCTTTAAAGGATTTTTTAACCATGGATGAAAGAGTCCATGTAACATTGGGTGTTTGATGAGAGAATAACACTATTAGATGATGTGAAGCTCAAAAAAGTAAATTTTCCACAATCACCTTCTTAAAAACAGCTTTATACCATACCATACCAACTTTATTTATAAAGCACTTCATACACCAAGAGGACCGAAGTGCTGTAACACAATCACAAAATACAATACAATACAATATAGACAAGAGAAAAAACACAAAATACATATGAATTCACAGACAGAACAAAACAAAGCGAAAAACATCTCAGATTGTGCCAAATGCCAAGGAAAAAAGATAAGTCTTTAGCAGGGACTTAAAAGCAGCAGGTGTGGAGGCCTGTCTTATGTCTAGCTTTATGGGCTAATTAATTTGGTTTTGAAAATACCTGACATCTATTTTCATTAGCTATGCACTGCATATGTATTAAACATTAGTCCATGACTGCATCGTTTCACGTTTGTGTTTTCCAGTTACTGCACGTTGCGGTGGTCAGCTTTGTTATTGTGTTGGCAGCCGATGCTCTGCTCAGTGGTAGGCAGCCAGAGGGGTCCCTGAGCCTTCACTCCGCAGCTTCCCCCCTCGCGGCTCTCACACATTGTACCATTCAAGGCCCAGACCGTACATTCACCCCGCTCAGGGCACTGCACCATTGTCAGAATAAGCTCACTTGAAAAGCCTTCAGGAGTTTTTTTTTTTTTTTTTTTTTTGGTGCGAGCAAGTCAGAGCTATTTGCATTTGTTCCAGTCTCAAAGATTTTACAGGTCAGTTGAGACAGGCGGTTATCGAACATGATAGAGTTTTACCACTGACTGTCATCTCCATTATTTATTTGTCTGCCTAACGCTTTCTATATCCCAACGCCTCATCGTTATTTTACAGTATGTCTTCTGAGTCGCTGAGCTAAAGTGTATGTTGCATTGATATTATTTCTACCAACAAGTGATTCAAAGTAAATCCTGCAAAGATAAATTTATGTATTTATTTTATTTAATCAATACACTCAATCATTCATTAGCTGAATGAGCATAAAACTAAAGAAACAAACATAAAATATAGCAAACTTCTGCTTGTCAAACAATAATTTTAAACCATGTGATTGCGAGCGACTGAAAATAATGTTTCCCACCTTTTTTGTTTTGCATACTTTGGAACATGTGGGGGTAAAAAATTGCTTGGAATGGAAACATGTTGATACTTAGAAGATCCACATGTACAGAAACTTACAAAATCATTTACACCACTTGAATATCCATGTAGATTGTCAAGAATCTTTTTTTCCCCAAGTTTGCAAGTTACATGGGTCCCTGACTGCAAACAGAACTTTTTAGGACTTTTTTCAGCTGTGTATTCAGAGTATACTGCTGATAGTTGTATTGGTGATAGATTCTCCCACCTGAGCTCTTGATCTCTGCAGTGCCTCCAGAGTAACCATGGGCCTCTTGGCTGCTTCTCTGATTAATGTTCACCTTTCCCGGTGTTGTTTTAGATCTCCAAAGCTTAGGATATTATTTTTTCACCCTAATGCTGCTTTAAACATCCCTGAAACTTTATCCCTGAACTTTTCCATTTATCTTATATTCATGCCCTACATTGTGACATAAAATGTCAATAAGATACAAGAATGTTTGCAATGTGACCGAACTTGAAAAACGTGAAGTGTTGAGGCTACTTTTGATTTCCCACATGGCCAGATGGACTCAAGCTTATGGACAATTCTTTCACAACTGAACGCCACGTACCGCACATGGGTCTCTATGGTGACCCACAAGAACTGTTGACACCATTTTTCTTCTTGCAAGAAGTTTATGTACACAATCAGTCAGAAAGTCGCGATAACGATTAACTGAACGAAGCACGATCTGCCAACCTCAGCATGTTTCTTGCATTTTTTAAAGTTATTTTCAGTTGTTTTGTTTTTTTTTAAAGTGGGGTTTGGTTTAGTTTGAGGTTGTTTTGTTAATAAATAATAATAATTTAAAACTTAATCTTCATTCCAACAAATTACAACCCTCATTTTTACAATACACATTTTTTAATCCACAAGCCAGTGAAAATTGCGCTGAAGGCTGTTAGTCTGTGTTTACCTAACAATAATGGAAAGTGTGACTTGACAGAGGAACTCTCTGATGTAACAGTAAAACGGTGGATAATAGAGAATTTCATAGCCATTGAAATAGATGCTATTTATGAATTTTATGTTTTACACAGCATTTATTTGCGTCTGATATTTTCTATGGTGTGTCATGTGCAACATTTCTCTTTTGTGTAACATGATTACATTAGTGGCAACAAACAGTCATCCAGCACTGACTTCAGTTTAAATAGCAATAGAAGTTAATGGGGAAAAAAAGAAATATGTAATTCAAACATATTGATAGACGATTTGCATAGAACTGCCAGGAAGCACAATCGTGAAAATATGTAGACACTCTATGACAGTCTGAAGATATTTGGACACAACAGTGAAATTAACAATAAAAACTGAAGAAATTAACCTTCATCATTTTCTGAACTAATGCTTGTCAACAGATTAGACTAAAACTAACTGCATAGAAACCAGAACAGAGACATGTTAGGAATAAACCGAATACAACATTCGAGAAAATAAACCTGCAATGCATGGAAGTGGAAGGGTGATGGTGTGGGAATGCTTTGCTGCTGCAGGACGGGGCCAGGTGACCACCACTAGTGTGCACCATGAGGTCCACACTAGAAGGTGATCATGGAAAACATGAGACCATCTGAAAGAAGATTTTAAGCTAAACTGGACAATGAAACATGACAATGAATCCGAAACATCAGAGAATCCACCAGAAACTGGGCCTAGTCAAAACCCAAAGACTTTATCCATTTCCTGTGGGGCTTGAAACATTCAGCAATTTCCTCAAAAGGACAATGTTGATTAAGGGACTATATTTGTGATTTTATTTTATTTTTTAAAATTACAAAAATGGACCGGTCCAACTTTTCAGCTAATTAGTTTCATTTGTTTTCTCCGTTTTGCTACTTAGGCGAATCTCAGCAGTATCTACCGTAGGTAATACACAGAACGCTGATATCAACTCCCAAGAAATCATTTTAAAACATCTCTTTAATCCAATTTGTAACAAAATAGTCCAGAATATCCGGACAATGCCAGTAAGACTGCATTTCCTTCCCTGTATAGGAGGTCACACGGTAAAAAGGTTGTTTCTTTTCCAGGAAAGATGAGTTTAAAAGAAAAAAAAAAACATTGCAGAAAACTTCTTGTGGCTGGTGTTGGCTCAGAGCTTCAGCTGAGAAACGACCCATTAATGGTTGTCGTTTAAGGGGAAACCCTGCAGAAGACAAAATTTGTCTTAAAAATCCATAAATAAAACTTTAGCACAGATTTAAAGACATTTTAAAATGTACTTTAAGACACTGAACATTCCAGAGGAGTTCAAATCAATACTTGATGAAAAATGCCTATTGCTGCGAATTTATGTTAAGATGCTGTGATTACAAAAAATAAAGAAATCCTGTGCATTTTTCAGCATAAACACAAAAATCACTGTGGACTCTTTCAGACATCTTAAATGCATGAAAAGTGTGAAATGGAGAGAGGGAACTTGTTTTGTGGTATTTGTTATAACAGTAAAAGTGATGATTAAAAAAAGCATTTACAACTTTTTTGCAGTGTTCTTAGGCGGCTGTGTGGTGATGACTGTACATTCAAAGACCTGTAAACACAAATAAGTGTCTTGATAAAACACCACACATTTTGAAATAACCTTCTTCAGGACACCAGTTACATGAAGATAAACATGTCAAATTTGGGGAATCACTGAACTGAACCAGAACACGAAAAATACAGTTTAAGATGCCAGGCCCACATCATTTTTATGCATTTGAAATGCAAATCACTCAGTCACCTTTGTTTTTACCATAAGTAATTAAAGATCTCTCGTAGCAAAGTGAAGAGAAAGTTAAATCAGAGCAGCAGATTCAAGCAGAAACTTGAATGCTGCTGCTTGTGAATCATGTAGGATCAAACTCATCCTCACATTTACCTTCTCTCAGGATGCTGTACGATGTTGGCCACCTGACATCCAGTTAGTCAAGCTTTATCTCGCTGGTTGCCGAGTAACAGTAGCTTAAAGGTAAATAGGCAAAGCTAATTTTAATCAGAAAGCTTTAGCAGGGTGTTGACTGAAAGATCAAATCTGATTTAACTAAAGTTCTCAACTGAACATACACTTTAAAAATGGATAGTTACAGCAGAAAATTTTCTATTTATTGCTGTTTAGATTTTAAAATATTATTATTTTTTATTATGGAATGCTATAGGTGACACTTGGCCTGCAGTTTTTAAGTGCAGTGTATATTGAGATAATTGAATAAAATCTGATATACCTATAAATTATAAGGTAGCAAACCATGAAGTGTCAATGAAACAAATGGAATAGATTTAATAGTGTAGTCACATATTTGTGTGACTAAAATGTTTTTGTGCAAACTGTTAATGTCTGTAATCCAGGAGGCAGCTTTTTAGATCACAAGTATTCACCTGGCACCTTCCTTAAGAAAATCCTTCCTTAAGTGTTGTAGGGCTGCAATCAACAATTATTTTAATAATCGTTTTTTCTGATGATTAATTGCTTAATCAGATAAAAACATTCACATTCTGCAGATTTTTTATTTCATCCCAAGTCTTTTTTTAAATACAATATTAGAAATGCGTTAAATGATGCAAATGAACAAATAATTACTTTGTTGTGCGATTTATCATTTTAACCAAAGGATGCATTTGTAGCTAAAAGGATACAAAAACATCAACATGTGATGATACATGATCAACACAGTCTAGGGCTAATCCGTTAAATATATTTTTGGGATTAACCAATTGGATAGCAAAAGATGCTAAATACAAGATTTTCATGGTTTTTTTTTTATTTTTACAGAAGGTGAACTTGGTGAAGCTAAAACTATGCCACTTGAGGAGTAATTAATCATTTACTAAATTAGTTAGCGATTATTTCAGTAATTCATCACAATTGATCCAACTAATCGCTTCAACCCTAAAGTGTTGCTGATTCAGTCTGTATCTTTTTGGCTACCTGTTCTGACTAAAATGTTTTCATGTGAGCAGAATTTTGAAATCACTTTTTTTTTTCTCGTTTTAGTGATGCATTTCAGCGAATTAGCTGCAAACAAATAGTGCTTCTCACTCCATTTGTGCAGAAACCAATGTGAAAGGGGAGCAGTGGCCGGATGAAACCGGAGAAGCGACTGCATCAGGATTCGCGACTCTATCTCGTGTTTGGTGAAGTTCTTATGACTTTGGCTCATTACCTGGAAAACAACAGAAGACCTCTTTCTGCTTTCCTCTCAGTGACATTAATGAATTCATTTTCTTTGGCCTTTGATGTGATCATTAGGGTGGGACATGTTGCTATGGAAACTAACAAGTTGTGAACATTTTCTAAATCAACTCCGTATCTTACCGTGGCAAAGCTTTTGGTGCAGAAACATATTCCTGGGAAGCCATGATTTAACATAGAGCATGCCTTCTGTGTGTAATGTGGAACCCACTGTTTACATATTATTCATAGAAAATCAAAACACTGCTTCCCGGAGTGGAATTTTTTATGTCAATATTACTGGGAGGGACACCTTTTCTCAAAATCTTTGCTTGTGTCTTGCTTGTGTACTAAATATTTTCTTGTCTGATGGACAGAACCACCAGTAATCAATGAGCCCAAGTAAATCTTATGGTGTGAGGTCACTTGATATTAGAAATCAATATTTCTCATCTACAGGATGCCTGACTTCAGAGGCCGGCCGTAGTTAGCTTGATTTTGGTTAGCTAAATTGGAATTGAGAAACTTACCATTACTTGTAAATTTTTTGGATGGCAGCATTTTGGATAGTGCAGCTTCCCGTAACTTACTTGAATTTCTCAAAACGAAACTGATCAATTATACTCTTTATATGCTCTTTGAAACTGGATTTATTCATTTGCCATTTTATTTTAGTTTGAAAAAATGTATTCCAGTTTTGTTTGTTTGTTTTTTACATAGTTGCTATGAAATTGGTAGCTCAAGTTTAGCCTCCAATTATGACTATCGTAGATGGAGTCCCGTTTCAAAAAGTCAAACCCGTCCTTGGTTTCTCTCCAGTTGACAAAGCTTAGCATTTTTTAAAACCTCTTCTTTGGTTCTAAAACTGCAAAGATGGTTAGTTTTCACTATCAATTTTGTTGAACTCATCTTCTTCAGGTGACCCAATATTGCTGACTCATTGGTTTGTAAGTGTCACCATTATATTCGGAGGTTTCTGTTAAGTGATCAACGTGGAAAGGTAACCAGGATGCAACATTTGAAATGTTTGTCACTTGTCTAAATAAATTTAAAGAATACAAGGACAACATTTAGAACAACGATTCAGAAAAGAGTGTGGTACAAACCGGGAAAGTCTGACATTGAACTTGACTTTTTTTTCTCTTGCTTGCTCTATATCTCTACTAATGTCAGGTTTTTGTGATGTAAAAATTAGAATATTGAATCCATTATCTAAACACGCTGTTCTGTGTGTGTGAGGGGAGATATCGCCAGTCGCCATCGAGCAAGAGGCTGGGGACAGTGATCCCAGTCCGTAAATAGATCACCAGTTTGTCTAATGGAATCTCAGACTTTTCACTGACAGTCTTGGTTAAGCACATTTTTATTCAGTTTCATCATTTGGTCTTCTTAGGTAGGAGTCTCTTGACATCGCTCATCTTTACTAGGAAATATTTGTCCGCTGTACCTTACATAATATCTCCAGATCTCGCTCTTGTCCATGACTTTCTTCAGGTAACCCCGTGGATTTCCTGTCAAATTCAGTTTTGGACTCTAAAACTTTTTAATCTCACAAAGTGTCATTCTTTTTTTTTTTGGCTTGGATGCTGAAAAATGTAATCCTTTTTTTGTCTTCAGCTTTCCAGCAGACACCTGAAGGTGTTGGACCAAAGAAAACTGACATTTGAAACTACTCATAACTTGAAACTACCTAAACGAAGAAACCCATGTGACATAAAGTAACCACAGAGGGTGACGCTGCAACCGGTGTATTTCACAGTGGGCTTGGTGTCCTTTTGGTGATTTGCAGTGTTGTTCTTGTGTCACTCATACTTCATGGAACTGAGGCCCAAATGTTCAGGTTTATGCTTTTTGTATGACGAGGTCCTTCCGGTCTATTGTAACCTCTACAAACTATGGCTTTTGCTAAAGGGTACATGTCAAGCTGAACTTTATTTCAGCTCATTCAGATTCATTATAATTGATAGCAGGTGCCAAGGAGACTGAATGCTGGTACATCAACAAAGTATTAGCTTGAGGAGTTACACTTCTGTGCAAAAATATTTTTTCTGGATTTTCACTTGATTTGTGTAGTATTGATTTCACTTTATGTTAGGGGTGCGCTGATTTTTTTAATTTTGGGAGATCAGTGATCGGCCGATACTTACATGTGTAACCGATCTTATCTGCCTCAGCAAAGGTCTGAAAATCAACCACTGTCCTCTTTTGCTCTTCTGTGAGAGAGGTTTGACAGACAGACTGGCCAACCAGGTCATGTCTGCACATTTGCAGTTAACAATTGTCATGACATTGTTGCCAACTCTGAAACTTTCTCGCGATATTTAGCAACAGTACAACCCCCCCAAAAATTGGCATTGGCCAAAATCTGAAAGAACATGTGAGATCGGTAATCGGTGATCAGTCAGAAAATTGCAATAGGTGCACCCGTACTTTATTTGTAGAAAATGTTTTGAAATAATTTATCACGGTCATCTTTTTATAGTATGAAAGCTTAACATTTTTCACAGAGGTGTGTTTACTTTTGAGAGCTGCTGTATGTGTCCTTTTGAACTACCTCACATTGTCAGCGATGAACCACGTTTTCCAAACCTGCCAAAATCGAAAACTGGCGGCGATTACTCGCCAACAATGTCTGACCCCCGATCCACTTGTTAGAGGTTTGTGCCATTCTGCTATCAGGCTGCACGTTTCTGTATCCTCTCAGCAAGGCTTGAAGCCCCTCCTCCCAGCTGAACCTGGTAGGACCAGGACGGCTCGGTTCTCCTTTTCCGTGCCCCATCCCCCACCAGACACAGTGATGGCACTCAGTGCCAGAGACACTCCTCCCTCCCCTCTCCTCTCCTCCCTTCACCAACACTCCTCTATCCTCTCCGCCCTCCCTTCTCTCTGCACCGCAGGCAGACCCAGGCATGGGATCTCCATCTGTGCACAAAGGAGCCTCCTCTATCTGCATACGCTGCACATAAAAGGCCCTTTTGTCATGAGCCTCTGCACACATGACCATCCGCCTTTCACCCCGCTGTAAAAAAAAAAGATCACTCTCTCCAGCAGTCCAACCCCACCCCCAACACTAGACTCAGCCCTTTCCCCTGACCCACACCCTCCCAGATTTCTTGTCTGCAGAAAGAGAGAGAGAATTGCGCACATCGACGTTGAACTTTATGGAACGGAGACCGGCATCAGGTCTTACTGACACGAAATCCCCTGTTCTCTTTTTCATTTCCTCTTTATCGTAGGCTTGCTCTCGGTCTCTCTTTCGGGCTCCTTCTGCACCCCTACTTGCGAGGCACCGGTGTGTTGTAGCATCTGGCGTTCTGAAAAATGAATGCACTCTCATTTTTTGCAGTCTCTCTTCCAGTCTGTGGCATTTTAAGGGGGCATTAGCGTTTGTCACCGGCAGGTTGTCGCCTCCACAGGCACCGACTCAACCAAAGGCAGTGCAAGAGTGAAGGCTCTGCTTTTTGCCTTCCATCCTCTCAATCCCATGCAGCTTTGCAGAGACACTAATATTTGCGAGGTGCGGGGACGATGATAAAATATTGTCGAGCGCTACAATAAAACAAGACGAGGTAGAATTCTCCTCCGTCAGAAGGGGGAAACAAGTGGGCCGCCAGCCACTTTGGCCCCGTCAGATGACAGATATTGGTGCGGAGGGATATTGAGTTGGGTCGGGATGACCCAAAAGGCACAGCAGCAGGCAAACACACTCAGTCAAGTGCAGGGGTTGCTGGTGCAAAAAAAAAAAAACCCGCTTTCCTCAGCACTTCCTTTGAAACTCACCCGGGCCGCGGTGCTTTGCTCCCAGCCAAACGAGTGTGGATTTTGGAACGGCGTCCAGCTCATCTTGCTGTCGATGCACGCAGGACTGCAGAGGAACGGAAGGATAGAATTCACTTCCCTCTTCCAACTCCATGTCCTCTGTCTGACCCTCTGCCTCTCTGAGCCAGGGTGAAAGGTCAGGGGTTGCCAGGCCGCAGCTTCCCGCACTCTGTCAACACCTTTGGCTAGACAATCGTCAGTATCACTCATCTTCTGGGGCGTTTAACTTAAAACATTTCAATACTTCAACCACAGCAAGTGTGAAATACACATCTTAAAGAACATGAAGTTAATTTCCCGACACTTGATGAAGCATAGATAGCGTTGTTACTGTTGATAGAGACAGTAACAACGCTAGCTAAGCTCTCAAACCCTTTATGTGGATGACAGAGGCTTGGTGAGGTTTGGACCCACCCCAAAGTAACAGTTTTCAGCAAAATATAAGAGCCTACTTTGAGTCAATAATTCCTCAATATTGATTGCAAAAAGTACTAGTTCCATTAGCAGATTATTTTACGTATAACACAGGAAAATGTATTGTTATAAGTGAAATAATCTGTGAGTGAAACAAGTAGTTTGAAAATTATTGAACTAAAACAAGACAATATATCTTGATGAAAAGTTACTTGTATGCTAGTTTTGTCTTATTTCAAGTGACCTAAGATATTTTAAGTAGCATCTAGAACAAAAATATTTATCAGGGTTTTCTGTTTTTGTGCGGGAAATATAAAACCTCTGTGTGTTCCAAGGTAGATGTATACATACCTCTGCATTAAGTACACTTAGAGTAAACTTGTTATGATTTCGTCCGTCCAGTAGAGTGAGTCGTCCAAACTCTGAACCTGCTGTTGCTATAACCGGCCCAATACGAACCAGCTTGCTTATGGGTCACAGTTAGCTGATGTGAATCACCTTATAAATTGTATAAATGCTTAACTTAACTTATGATGTCTATTATTTTTTAGTAACATCCTGCAAAGTGTCTGGGTTTTCACAACTGCTGTGTAATCTTAAACATTTTTGCTAATAATTTTAGTGCATACGTTGTGTTGTCTTTGACGCGGCGCTTCTGAACAGGTTGAGGGAGAGAAACAAACTACAAACGGGTGTTTCTCAAGAGCAGTATTTGTGTTTGTTTTATAATTGCCTTGTCATGCAGTCACAGCCATGCAGTGACCCAAAAAAGTAGTAATAGATAGTTCTTATTGACACTTCTATCATTATCGCAATACTACCACAACATATTGCAATAAAACTTTAAGTACATATCGCCCTCTCCTACTGAATATGACTGACAACTAATTCATATTCACATTGTTGCTAAAACAGGAGATTATTAGACATTAGTTTGGTAAAGTACAAGCCCATATTGTATTGGCCCTCTTTCACCTTCTAGAAAAAAGTTTTCCTTCGATGTGTTTTCGATTTGCACCCCCCAAGATTGAAAATTAGAGTTTAAACTCAAGTTTTGAGGAAACGATCTGATCTACTGGTCTGGTATACTGTGCTTTTAAAACGTTGTTGTTTTTACATCCACTAAAATATTCCGTCATACAACTCGGTGAGACTCAAATTCGTCTTAACGAGGTGCCAGAAACCGTTAACGGAGTGAGGAGAAGCGTCTCCTGCTGTGTAGAGAGCAGAGTCTCACACAGTGCTCCCACCTGACGCTGCACACTGCCGGTAAGCTGGCAGAAAGAGGGATAATACACGTCTCTCACACTCAAAGCAGACACATTTGGGGCTTTTCAAAGATTTGTTCTACTTAATAAACTCTTAAATACTAGCAAATCTATTTACCGTATTAGATTTTAATTCCTACATGCACCAGATTTAGTGGTTGCTACGTGTTTGGTGTGTGAAATAATTTATCTTTTCAGACATAATTTGCCAAGGATAACTATCTGACATCATAATTGTAAAAATTAAATGTTTGTTTTTGTTTTTCTTTGCTGTAGGAGGAATAATTGTCGCTGTTCTGTTTTAAATAAAAACCATTAGATGATTGGATCTGTTTTTGTAGTTCTAACTTTGTGCGTAATTACCACAATTCAATGAAACCACAGTATGTTTCCTCAGAGTCTGGCCCCTGCCCTCTTCACACACCCATTATGTTAGATTGACTGGCGAGGCAATTATAAAATGTATTTTAATGGTGTGTAGTCCAAAGGAGAGTCATCCGTCTCTCTTTGAAACTACAGTTGGGGGGAAACTACAGGTAATTACCGTAGGTCTGTTAAGTGACCTGAGCTGATGGACTAACGAATTAACCGGCTGGTATCAGCTTGTCGTACTTGTGTCGCTTTGTGAAAAGCACAACAACACAGTGGGTAATATTCACTTTGGGTGCATGTTTAAAGACCGGGCCCTTTCTTTTTTTCTCTTGTATTTTTAATTGGAAAGAACTTAAATGATTAGAAATTAATTTAAAGAAATGAAATAAGGAACTGAAATCTACTACTAATTATATGATTATTTATTTTGTTAAGGTCTGTGCATCAAAAGCAAAGTAATAGTGAGGGTTTTATAATAAATAGTTATTTTAACAACCCTAAGATAATTTTTGCTGTTCTGTTTCAAAGAGATTACTATATAATTTCACTATGGTGTGAAAAACTCGCGCAGGCCGCTGCCTCATTTATGCAAAGTCCAGATAATCCAGATTTTTACACCATTACAGCCAGTATTTATGAGTATTTATTTACAGTTAAAAGCGGAAAAATGGCAGATATGAATCTACATTTTGGTTCATCTTTTCAGTCCAATAGCTTTACAAAATATAACTGTAGCTGTTATTGCTAGCATACAATGTAAAATGCTAACAATAAAGAGTAAAATGTAAATTTGGACATGCCTCTGCAGCAAAAACACTTTGAACTTATATAAGATTTAATTTTATTTTTTTATTTTTTGCAGAAACTGAGAGCACTACTGAAATTGCTCTTGGAGTGCAGCCTCTGTTTTTGCAGCTGTCCTGTAAATCTCAGCTCTTCTCCCACGTAGATAAATATCCTACTGGAAATAACATCACACCTATCAGTCTGTCATCCCAGTCTGAACTCACCCTAATCAGTGCTTTTCAGGCAACAACACTTTCACATCAGTGTCACCTCCTCTAAGGGATCCTAATGCATTTGCTTTTTCTTTTTTTTTTGTTTTTACAGTCCAGAAGTTTAAAAGCACAATTCGATGCTCTTTATTGCTCTCAGCAAAATACTTGCTTTAATAGTTTTGGGTTTTTTGGGTTGAAGCGTTGTGCTGAAGAAGGGAGCCGTGAAGGGATTCGGGTTCTGGCTCGGTTAGTGGCTCTGCCCCGGAGGAAGCACCGGGAGCGGCAGCAGTGTTTATGAAAAGGATAAAGCGCATTAGGGCGCACATTTGACACGTTCTCAGCCGGGCCGAGGGATGCGGGTTCAGAGTGTGTGAGATAGCAAAACGCGAACGGATGAAGCGCAGTGTTGAGGCGGTGCTGTTGGACCTCTGGCAGCCCTGCGGCACAGACAGTCCGAGCCCATAAAATGCCAGGGCTGCCTCACTCATGCTTAAAGTATTGGCTCTCCTCGTGAGTCCAGGTATCTGGAGTCCTGATGCTGTGAGTTAAGATGACTTAGAAAGAGCTTTTTATATATTTTTATTACAAGCCACTAAAATTTTACAAAATTTTCTAAAGAAGTCACAGATTAAAACAAACAAACTATATATATATATATATATATATATATATATATATATATATATATATCTATAGATATATATATATATATATATAAATATATATATATATAAATATATATCTA
>CAEFZY010048987.1:0-20207 GCA_903066815.1 Brachyrhaphis roseni
GAGACAAGAGTTTGTCTCTGAGCCCAACAAGCATTTAGATTTAGAAATAAAACGAGTTCAAGTTCAGAGGAAACAAGAAAACAAACTACAGACCTAAGATTAATTACATAAATGCAGATTTGTTCAATTTAATTTTTGTTCATTTGTTACCTGCAAATCTAAATTGAATTATTTTACCTGCAAATTTAGACAAAACTGCATTTTAGTTTTGAACATCTGAAACGCCCCCTTGTGTCCCAATTTAGTTACTGCATCATGAATTGTTCAATAATGACAAAAAGAAAGTACGAACTGCTTAAATAGAATTTTACATATCAGGGCAAAGAAAATATGTTTTTATGATAGCCTTAAATTATTTGAATCTGACTTCAAGTAAAACAAAAAAATCTACTCTTAGCTGTAGTGAAGTCAGAAGGTCAGCTGAGTTAAACATGGGGTCAAATAAACTATTTGGTTTTAATACATTTTATTGTTGTGTTAAAACAACAACAAAATGGACAAACATCAGCAACAGGTTCAGAGAAGCAACTGGTGCTCCATCTGAGACTCTACAGCAGGTTAAAGGTTAAAGGTCATGAGGGGACAGTTAGAAAGAGACTGAATGTTCCTGGCTTTGGGAAGCAGAAAGTCTTTTCTTCCTAAAAAAAAATGTCAGCAGAACTTCTGGTCCTTCTGACTGATGAGATCAAATGTTTAACTGTTTCTGTCTGATATTTGCTGGATTTTCAGGCAGAAGGAAGAAACTTTAAAACTGTAAAAATTTTACTGATTTGTGGCAACAGATGTTTGTTTCTGATCTGTTTAATAGTGAAGGAGGATGACAGGCAGCTCGTTTTAATGGTGAGTAACTGAAATGTTTCATTCACAACATGATTTCAGCATTTAAACAATCAGAGTAAAAAGGTTCTACAGAAATGGGATGTTTGTGTAGCAGGAAACCTGAACAGCAGCAGAAGATGGAGACACGACCTCAAAGTGACCTTCAGAAATCAGGAAGTCCATGTAAACAACTCATATTATCAACTTAAATCATATCTTTGTATCATATTCTTATCCTACAATCCACTGCAGATAAATAAATGTTTTTATATCTGGGATTATTTGTTTTTGCAGCAGGTTTCTGTTTAAATGAAAATAAATTCATGAAAATGTGTGTTCATTTTTTCATATTTTCACCATGTTATTCCAACTTTGATAAATGTCTGAGTTCCAAACTAAATATTTAATTCACCAACTAAATATCGAAACAGTTACTACCTATAAATTATATATTTTTTAATCCCTAAATTTAAAGTAAATCAAAACCAAATGCAAAGAAATTTTAAAGTAATAAAATCCAAGAATAAATAGCTCCAAGAAATTATTTTCTATTTTTCATTAAAGTGGTACTGGTGGGCAAAAGCATGTGCTGATTATGAAAGCAAGTTTTTACAAAATATGAGGAAGAATATCAAGTTTCACACCTAAAACTAGACAAATGGAAAAAATAGCATCTAAAATAAAAAAAACTGTGTAAAGTAAAGACGTTACACCAGAAAACTAATTGCTCATAATTATTTATTACCAAATTAGACTAGGAACTGTTATTTTTGGTATTTGGTACTATTTTTTGGTGTGTGCATACTAGACAGCGTTTCCATGTGTGGCTGTAATTCCCCGACCTGACGGCAGGGGGCGGTGGGAGTCTCAGCGGCGGACAGGCGCAGGAAGAGGAAGAAGCTGCATAACAACACAGCGGAGTCTCAGGTGAGCTGAAGTCCAGCTGCTGGAGATCCTCTGGTCCCGGACCTGGACGCGGCTTCCTGACCGGACTGACAGCAGGTTTGGGCCGCAGCTTTCTGTCACTTTTCTCGGTGTTTTTCTCCGTAAATCCGCCGCTAGTTTGACTCTTAGCTGTTATTGAACCGGCTGAAGAATTGATATCTGGAGCTGCTTCCAGAAACTTCAGGAGACAGTTGGAGCGTTGAACAGGTGTTATGAGGAGAAATACCTGCAGGTGCTATTCAGGCTGGTATTAAAGGGCCAGTACACTCTTTATTGTTCTAGACGCAATTAAATCTACTGTGGTAATAAATCAGAAACAGTTGGACTTACGTCACCCGGCGGGTTTATCACACATTAGCATCAATGTCAGATTATTTTGGAGCTTTTTATGATTTATCTGAGCTGCTGTTACATTAGTATAAAACAGAACTGTAAGGATCTTTAAAAAAAAGTTTAGGGGAAAACTTGGATTTATTGATAATGTCTTTTTTAAATCACAACAAATCAAATTAGGCTGAAGTATTTCCATAAAGTAATATTTGGTTGGTCAAGAAGCTCCTGCCATCATTCTTGGCAGTTTGTTCAAACTGGTTGTTTCTCAGCTCAGGTCCAGCAGGTTTGCAAACAATAATTTAACTTTGACTGTTTCAGACACTCTGAAGTCATCAATGAGTCTAAACAGTTCATGTCCAGGATGTGTGGGGTCTGCAGAGATGTTTGCTGCCCTTTTCCTGACCCTTGACTTGCCCTCTAGACCGGTCTGGTTCTGAAGATGATCCAAGTCAGACTTTATTAATCCATTACTGCATGTTGTCATTCCTTCCACCCTGGAGACAAATGATCATTCAAAGGCACAAATCAGTAAATAAAACCCAAATCAAGTTACTATTTTTGCCGATAACTTGTTTAAATTGGTTCTTAAGGCTGGTATCTTTATATGTCTGTGCAAAATGTGATATTTTCGTGTAAATTTTTGCAATATTTTAGCCTGAATCTGTCTCAGTGCTGCCCTCTGTGGGTCAAACAGTGGCTACTGCAGTTGAATTTGTTGTCCCATTAACCAGACTGTCCAGATTGGTTGACGTCACTCAGCCCAAGTTCAGGTATAAAACCACCCCACTCAGACACACGCCCCCTGCTGGCGAGTCAGGAGGTGGAATATTGAGCGTTGATCGTTAGCGTTTCTCCGCTCTGCACATTTCAGATTTATGTTCAGTGTGGACACGGAGTGGAACCGGTCCGGACGACTGGGAGAGACTGACAGCAGCTGAGGAAGAGCTGAAGGCAGCAGATTCACTCAGGACGGTTTCTGCAGAGCGGCTGGTGCTTCACACGTCGAAAAAGTCTCAATAACAGAGAAAAGTTGCTGCATTTGACACTAGTTGCTTTCTTAAGGTAAAAGGTCGCTAACTTTTTGCTAGTCGCTTTTTTGAAAAAGGTCAATTTGTTGTTAGTTGCTGTTTTTAAAAAGAGTTGCTATATTTGTTGCTAGTTGCTTTTGGCAAAAGTTGATAAAAGGCCTGAAAAGTTGCTAAATATAGCAAACAAGTTAAGTTAGGAACAACGTTTTCCCTCATTTTGACCGAAGCCCCGCTCAACCCCCTCCACTCATCCTGTCTTGGCCACGCCCCTCAGTACATCTTGGCTCCGCCCACTTGGAATGTTCTAAGATTTCTTTCGAAGCTGGAAACATCAGAGAAATGTTTGGATGCAGATTCATTTTCCTGATTCTGAATGTTTTCATTTAAGATCTGCAGACGGTCCCAGAGATGAGCAGCGGTCTCCTGCTGTTGCCGTGGCGACGGGGTTTCCGTCATGGCCGCCTGCTGCTCCTGTCCTCCCGGCGGTCCAGGTGGTTCAGCTCAGACGGTCGGATCAGCCGCAGCCTCCAGGAGAGCTACAGGGTGCTGCAGCTGCCCGCTGAGGGCCGCAGCAGCCCCGCGGAGGTCAGGGCCGCCTACCTGCGCCTCGCCAAGCTCTACCACCCGGACTGCGGCGAGCCCACTGCCGACGCCGGGCTGTTCGCTCGGGTCGAGGAGGCGTACCGGGCCGTCCTGGCCCATCAGAGTAAGACCCGACAGCCGGACGGAGCGACGGAGGACGACGACGAGAACGAAACCCAAGGAACCGCTCTGCAGCACCGACACTACCTGAGCTACGAGGGCGTGGGCTCGGGAACCCCCAGCCAGAGGGAGCGGCAGTACCGGCAGGTCCGTGTGGACCGGGCCGCCGAGCAGGTCCTCAGCTACCGCCAGAGGGAACATGAGCGCGCGGCGGCGGACGGCGCGCTGGCGGAGCGGGACGCCCGTCAGCGCAGCCACAAGATCAAGATCACGCAGGCGGTGGAGCGGCTGGTGGAGGACCTGATCCAGGAGTCCATGGCCCGCGGAGACTTCCGGAACCTGAGCGGCGCCGGGAAGCCGCTCAACAAGTTCCAGCACAACCCGTACGCCGACCCCATGACCCACAACCTCAACCGCATCCTCATCGACAACGGATACCAGCCGCCCTGGGTGGTGACGCAGCGCGACATCCGGGAGGGCGCCGCCCGGGTCCGGAGCCGGCTGCTGGAGGGCCGGGCGCGGCTCGGCGACCCCATGACCCCGGCCGAACAGCGCCACTGGGAGCGGCTCTGCGGCGCCGCGGAGGAGGAGCTGGCGAAGCTCAACAAGATGGTGGACGACTACAACCTGATCGTCCCCATGCTGGGCATGCAGATGGTCCACTTCAGCCTGGCCCGGGAGGCGGCGCGGGCCCAAAGGGTTGCCGAGCAACGGAGGGCGGAGCTTCTGCTGGTCCGGCAGGAAGAGAGGGAGCGAAGGAAGGAGGAGAAGAAGAGAGCCAACTCTGTAGGCAGGACTCCAGCTAAGAGGAGAGGACTGGTGTCCTGGATGCAGAGTCTGCTCGGATACTAACCCTGCATAGCAACGGGCAAAAGTCTCCGACCAGCCGCTGCTTTATTCACCTTTAAAAGGTAAAATAAACTAAAACACAACAAAGAATGATTTTTATCATCAAACCAGGATGTTTGTCTTGTTCCTGTTTGGAAAACTCTTAATGTGATGATCATTAACATGATCCGTTCTAATGCTCCTTTGCACACAGACTGAAGGACTCTGGTACCGAACGTTGGGTCGTCATCAGCTTTGTTTCCATCCGAGGAATTTAGAGAAAACTTTTACAGTTTAGAGTTGCAAAAAAGGAAAAAAAAGTGAATTAGCCGCGTTTCCACCTACTGGTTTAGAGTGAATCAACCAGGGAACGAACATGTAACTTCATCACATGTTGACGTTACGATTGGCTGTAGCAAACAGGAAGTAGAGGTTGCTAACTAACATAAACCACACATCTTAGAATAAAAAGGAGAGAATCCATTTTTTTCCATGTTTTGTGCCTCTGGTAAGGCACAGGTGAACCACAGGTTGGTTTGTATCTTACCAGAGGAAACAGTCCCAATCTTCAGCCTGGTTTTCCTCTACTTCCTGTTTATTCCAGCCACACAAATCATCAACATCTGAATAAATTACACTTTTCATAGCTGGTTGATTCACTCCAAACCAGTAGATGGAAACACGCAGAATTCACTTTTTTTTTCTTTTTTTTTTTGCAGCTTTTTAAAAGTTGACTCATAATTTGCGTGACACTTGTAAACGTAGCGAATGAGGTGAGAAGAATCCAGATGGAAAAAACAAAGCAAACACTAATGTTTGGTTGCTGTGAGACATTAAAATTATTTATTTAAAATCTTCAGAGTATCTCACTTTTTGACATACAGTGTCAAGCATGGTGGTGGCACCATCATGCTGAGGGGCTGTTTTACTGTCCGGTGGCAGCAGGGTGGCTGTGTTAGCAGATCATCCTCAGATGATCCTCCAGGCCTGGAGAATCGTCGTCGGTTTACTCCGACAGCGGCTCCAGAGCCGCACGGTTGCAGAGGACCACCGGGCCCTGGGCCCCCCGTTGCAGCGCCTCGGCTACGGCCCTGGGCGGCCCCGCCACGGCGCTCCAGTCGTGGGCGATGTACTGGTGGTACGGGTCCTGGGAGCTCTCCAGCTTCTTGGAGCGGATGTAACTCAGCATGATGCCGAAGGTGAAGAAGCTGAAGAGGCCGACCACCAGCAGGATGAACATCAGCTGCCCGGGCTGAGGGCGGCCCCTGGCGGAGGCCGCCGCTTGCTGCAAGGCATCATGGGTAGTGTGGTTCCCGGGCGGCTGGAGGCCGCTGCTGTTGAGGCAGTGCTGCAGGACGGAGAGCAGGAGAGACTGCAGCTCGGTGCTGTTGAAGCGGAGCATCACTGCCCTCTGCTGGCCACTCGGTGAACTGCAACCAGACAGGAAACCAAACCTACTGAAACTGTTTATATACTTATTTTTATTTTGTATACAGTTCATATTTAAATGATGCATATATATATATTTTTATACATTTTATATTTATATTTGCTAATGTTTAACCCTTTGGATGGAGTAGCTTGACAACAAATAATTTCCCCTTGAAAACCAATAAAGTATTTTCTGTTATTCTAGAAATGTTTTGGTTTTATTTGCACATAAATAGCAAAATATAACAGAAATATTAAGCTTATTGTTTTCATTTCTATAAAAGTAAAATGCTTATAAGTTTTCCATAAGTTTTCTTTTTCAAAAGAAAACTTATGGAAAAGTATAAATAATAATAATATGCAGGAATTTCAAATAATTAAAGTATTTTAAACATTTCCAAAAGTATTTGGGTCGCACTGGAAGATAAATCTGATCATGTTAATTAAGAAAAGCCTCCATGAGAATAAACTTAACTCCTGAAATAATCCATCTTCAATGTGACTCTGACAATATATTTAGCTTTTATGTCAGCAAAATACATCCTTTTATCTTTAAAAACCCTCATAATGGAGAATATTTTACATTAATCAGAACTCACAGAACTTTTTTCTAAGTTCAGGTTTTAATCCTGGACATCTTTATCTTTCTTGGCCGATTCTTTCAGAGCTGGTTTGTCTGATTTGAAGGATGATCAGATCCATTTTAAAGCCTCGTTCTGACCTACCTGGAGCAGCTGAGCTTCAGGAACATCTCCGGATCTGCAGCAGGAAGCAGCTCCGCTCTGAACCCGGCCGCCCGTCGAGGTCACGCTCCACGCTGAGACGTCAACACGTCTAATGAAACGGGAGGTCGCAGGGAAAGGTTAACGGATCCCTGCAGATGCTCCTCCAGCTGCTCAGGAGAAGAACCGTGGGTCCGACCGGTTGGTTCTGGTGGATCTGCGTGAGTCTCGATCAGAAAGCTAAGGTTCTGTCACATGCAGTGGTTCTGTTTGGCTCTTACTGGTCTTACTGGGTCAGTGTGACGCTGATCTGCTGTCAGAGAACAAAGCTGCTTTCAGACTGAAAACCTGCAGCGGAGCTGAGATTAAGTTACAGCAGATCCACCTCCAAACGTCCTCTGACACACTGATGTGTGTGGCTGAAAATATTCAAGATTATTTATGTAACTCTGCTTCTTCTTTTAAACATTATCTTCCACTCATGTAAACATGAATTTGTTCAGTAAGTCTTCCTTCATGGTGGCAGATGATTCTGCTAAAGTTCTGGTCCAGTTCTCGGTTCTGCAAACTTTAAATTCTCCAGGTTTTCTGAACGTTTCTTCTCCACAGATGACCTTGACTTGACCTCCAGAAAGAACCACTGATGAAGATCCATTTGAAACACTACAGGAAGGTCTGATGCTTGGAAAGGGAAATATAAAAAGTCCAGTGGATCGGACTCAACAGAAATCAAACATTTCTGACGGATGTTAAATAAAAACCTGATTTATGAGGTTCAGTTATTCTGCTGAGGCACGGCGGTGGCAGCATCATGGACTGAGGAGTGGGCCAAAATCACAAATTCAAAGAAATGTTTTCTAATTAAATCACTAAAAATGATGTGCATTTTCTTATCTGATCAACAATAAACTGAGCATGAACTCTTTTATTTTTAGGAACGGAATGCGTTAATCCAAAAATTCAAAAGTTTAGCATGTATGCTTTACTAAATGAAAGGCTAATTTTTTAAATTGTCTATTCTCAGCAATAAAAACTGGATCTGTGTCAGACTTCATTTAAAAACACTTCCTGTTTTTAGCCAAGTTTAAACACCTGCACCAAGGTGAACTTTAGTATAAATCAATGGATATGTGCTCATTTTTCTTTACCATGATTTTAAAATTAACTTGTGTTTGAAAATAATCTGGAGGAAAGATGATGAAAAGGAAAATTTAATGGAAGAAACAGAACAAAAAAACGAGCAAGAAGAAAACAGGAAGATTTGACAAAGTGTCAGAAACTGGGGAAATAAATCTACTGGGATGATGATTACTGGATTCAACACGTGAATAAATAAACAAACTGAAATCAAAACAGATCAGGAACAATTAAATAAACACGAGATGGAAGAAAATGATCAAAATAAAATCAAAACAGAGAAGAGACAGGAGGACATGCAGTGAGACACCTGGAAATATATCTAACATGAACAATATCGATAAATATCGGTTATCTGTAGTAATATTGGATGTTAATATCGGCCCAAGTTTTCACATCAGTTCATCCTTAGAAGTAAGAAAACACAGAAATGATCAACAGATGGACAAGAAGAAGAAAGAAAATATTTTTTCTGCTTTTTGATTCAGGTTCCCATGGCGACAGACAGGATGTGACATCAGAGTCCATCTCACTTTAAGCTGAAGTGAAGACGCTTTCAGAACCACCTGAGAGGTTCTGGTGAACCAGAAAACAAACCAAACAGCAGGAAGAGAAAAGTTGAAAGTCTTCCAGAGATGATGAACTCCTGAAGTAAATCTGTAATCTGGATGTTAATTCACTTCTTAAAACTGATATGAGTTACGTTTATTAAAAATATGTTTTTTATAATTTATCAAACCTGTCACTATTACATTTTGTTGTGAGAGAAACAATCTGAAAAGATCAATCTGAAGAAATGCTCCGCTCCCAAAAACAACCAATCAGAGGCAGGAGGCGGGGCTTAGTGCTGTCAATCATCCTCAGTTTCAACAAATATGTAAATTCATATTTTTTATGAAGGTTCCTTGCTGCAGAGCTGAGTGTGCTGACGCTCTCTCTCTCTGGCGTTACTCCGCCTGCACGCCGTCACACTGATCCTTGGACTCCAGCAGTCTGGAAACGTCAGAAGAGAGGTGTGAGAATCAGCAGGCAGGAAACAGAGAAACAGGAAGTGGAGACTCACGATCCCTCCGCTTCCAGCGCTTTCTTCGCCTCTCGCGCTTCGTGTTCGTCCCAGATCTTCTTGTAGCAGTAAACCATGACCAGGATGAGCCACAGCTGCAGAACCACGATCAGGACGTACATCACGATCTCAGAGATCACCGCCGTCAGCTCCCGGTTGGCTGCAGGAAACCAGCCAATCACGTGTCAGAATGCCTGACGGGCCTGGCCCCGCCCCCAGCGCCCGCTCACCTGCGGCCACCACGCTGAGCTCCACCTCCTTCTCCACCACCACGTTCTCGGGCTGCAGCGACAGGAAGAGGGTGCGGTGGAAGGTGCAGCGGTACGTCCCGCTGTCATTGAAGGTGACGTTCTGGAGGAAAACGGCGCCGATCTGGACGTCGTCGTTCAGCGTTCCCTGCCACTGCAGCCGGTCGCTGAAGTCTTCATGAAGGACGTTTGCGTTGGGGTGTTCATAGTGGAAGATCTGGTGGAAGGACGACAACGCAGGGATGAATCAGGTCAGCTAGCTGATGTAGCCACTGGCTTCCTGATCAGGAACGGAAACGTCTGGACATGATGGCGCAAAGACGGATTCCTCATAAAATGAAGAACAGTACAGAAAGTGCCTTCAGTCAGAGGCTTCGATGCCGTCACTGTAGTACTGACTGCTACAGGAGTTCCTTCCTGACCACAGCCATCAGCAAATACGACGACTCTTTAAAGAAACTATAATGAGTTTAAACAACATTTTATTTCCGTTTGGGGTTAATAAATTACTTTTGAATTGAACTGAATTGAATTTATTGTTTATTTATATTCATTGAAAATATTCAGAAAATATTCAGAAATCCTCCAAACGTCACATTACCAGACAAGCCATAAAAATTAGGAAAAGCATAAATTAAAGTAACTTAAGTGTAAATTACCTCATTTTAAATTACATAATTGCTAAAATAAGCTATATTTTATTTAGGTTTAAACAGTATCACATTAATATTTCTAAAGTGTTTTAGTTTTAGATAAAAAAAAAAAAATTTGTTCTGATTTGTGAAGTAATTAAATAATCTGCTATAGTTTCAATTTAAATTTCTGTTTTATCTGTTGAATGGATGTTTTGAGAAACAGAATATTGTGGCTATAAAAAAAAGACCAAAAAAATATAGAGTCATGTTATCTCTGCTCTGATTGGCTGATCAGGCCCTCCTGTCGCCTCCTCCCCAACCCACACATTACTGCTGATGACCTTGATTTTGTTTTTTTGTTTTTTTATTATTATTTGAAAGCAGTTTCTGATTTCCTGATGGTTCGCACTCACGTGTGTGAACTCGTGGTCCTCGGGCCGTTTGAAGTGCCAGTCCACCGAAGCTCGGGCCGAAACTTCCTCTCTTCTCTTACAGGAAATGCAGCCGAGCAGGAATCCTTCTCCCGCCACGGCTTCGGTCATGGAGTCCACCTCCGCACAGCCTGCGCGGCACCAAGGCACTTCGCCGGAGAGCCGACCAGTTAGACAACAAACATTATCAATCAGTCTGGCGATCAGATGTTAAAGAAATGGAACTAGAAATGTGATCCTGTTAGTTTTGTGGTTTTCATCTTTGTAGGGAGAAATATGGAAATCTCTTCCTCTGAGGAACTTTGTCTTCATCAATTCAATGATTTTGGTCAGTTTTTGTTGCCGTCCATGAGTTCAGACATGGATTCTGATCTGAGACCAAATCAGGATTTAAGTTTTAACAATTTGTGCTGCAGATGTCTGAGCCGTTCTGTTGGTTCTGATTCTTCTTCTTCTGTTCTTTAGTTCATCATTTCTCTGGACGCATCGTTTCCGTTCTGGTTCTGGATGCTGGGCAGCTGGAAAGATTCCCAGTTGCTATATTGTGTAACCATGGAAACAAGATATTGTTTTTCCAACAGAGCAGGTGATTAGCATCTCAGAAGCTCAAATAACACGTGAACTTTGACCCCAAGTCCCAGAGCCTTCATGGATGCAGAGAGGAGAAGGAAGGAGTTCAAAGTTCAACCAAACAGCCTGACAGATTTAAAGAGCAGCAGCAAAAGCAAAGGAGGCGGATTAGCACAGCTAGCTAGCAACTGATGATGTCATCCAGGACTTGTTGCTGTGAAATATCAGATATTGAGCTGTTAGCATGTCATGATATTCATGAGACTGTTAATAACAGTCTTCAGTCAGAGGCCTCTTCAGACACGCTGCAAGACTGACTGCTACTGGACTTGGAGGATCTGAGTCACAAAAACATTTCATTGATTCACCTGCAGGAGTTTTGAACTGAATGTATTTTTTAATCTTTTATTTTCTCTGGTTTTAAGCTGACTTGGTTTCAGTGATTTCTCATTTTGTGATTCTTTAAGCTACTTCAACCATCATGAACCCGATTCGTGTCCCTTCTGTCTGGTTCCGGCTGTAAGCTCACTGTGTTTTCATGCTGGACTCACCAAGAAGGCTGAAGGCGACTAAAAACGTCCAGCAGCTCATCGTTCTGCAGGGGAAATATTCAGACAGCTGCTGCAGAAAATGCCAGACATTCCCAGATCCAGGAAAGTTCCTGCAGAGCGGAGTTACTCTGGACTCCGGACCGGCACCATGCTCCTCCTGCAGGACCGCTCCACACTAATCCATCAGAACTTCAGAAATGAATCGTCAGACATTCAGAGCCTCTGAGGTTTTACGGTAAGCTGTCCCTCTGCTGTCTCATCTGACTTTAAGGCGGCTAAATTTAGAGTGAGAATCCGGCGCTGGGCGAGTTGGGAGGCAGCAGAAACCTGAGATGATGAGATGATCTCCGTGGCAACGTGACCGTCCACGCTGAGTTACACAGACACGCTTTGGAGGGTTTACTTCAGGAAAAAGATCATTTGTTAAAAATCTGTTTCTTCTTCTGACGTCCTTCATGTAAAATTACCTCTCTGTGTTTTGTTAAACAAATATGTGAAGAGCAAGCAAACACTGAGGTGAAAGTAAATATTGTCACGTGCAGCCGGAGGACTTCATGTTGTCTGTAAATACAGATCATGTCCTACAGGTCAGAGGTCACGGCTCAGGCTGGACGGGACTCAGTGTTTGGATCAGGGTCGTCCCAGCAGGACAAACACTCTTCTGTCAGCAGTTTGGTTTCATTTATTGTTTTATGCTTCATTTATTTTGTATTTTTGCAGATTTTAATCTTTGATGTTTCATCAGAAAACAAAGAAAAAATCATTATTTGATTTTCATTCTGAAATACAAACTTTTTCTGTTTGATGGTCAGAAACAAATTATCTGCTTTTCATATTAAAAGTAATAAAAATAACATTTCTAATAAATAAAACTGAAAACTGAAGCAGTTTTTTGTCTGTTTTCACCTCAAAGTTGTCATTTCTCACATCTTTTCACCACAAAAATAACATAAAAACATCTGAAACATTCATGACTGAGGATGAAAACATTTGAAAGTTTTCCAGCTGTTTGTTTTGTCTGATAGAACCAGAACTCAACTCTTTCCTAAAAGACATCATGATTTATGGTATCAGATATTGCTGACTTGCTAACAAAAAGCAGGTTTTAACAGCCAGGCTGCAGAGGAAGCAGCGATTTGCCGCTCGGCTTCTCCAGACGGGGAAAAGTGAAGATAGAAGACGATCAAATGAAGCTGGAGCTCCAACTTCTGGAAGGAAATAAAAAAAATGTTTCTCTAAGCTTCAAATTATGCCGTTGACATCAGATCTCTTCTATAGAAAAAGCTTCATTTTTATTTTACTTTTTTTATTTTTACCATAATTGAGACATAATCCACAGATCTGAGTGAATCTGTGTGAGCTGGTACCAGGTTCAGCCCGGTCCATCTGGAGTCCAGGCTCACAAAGCAGATGCTGGCCGAAGGCCACGGCATGGACAGGAGGCCCGGCCACTGACGTGATGAATGACCCCTGACCTCGCCGGGTCAGATTGAACACCATGTGGTCATTTGGGTGTTTGTTTTGCTGCAGCGAAGCGTCCCTGTCCCTTCGACCTTAAACAAGAACAAAAATCAGACAGAGCAGAAACAGCGAGGCATCGGGGAGGGGGGGGGCTTCAAGGAAATGTTGACATATGATAAACCCTGCATGCATCTGAACCCTGACCAGAACAGGGAGAGCCTGCTCCTCTCTCTCTCTCTGCTGCTGCTGCTGCTGGCGTTTCTTTTATTTTTAGCTCAGATCGAGTTTCCAGCCGTCGGTTCAGCTGCTGCAGGCTGAGCGTCGGCCAGCCAGCCGGACACAAGCAGCACAGGCTGCAGCATGTGAGTTGACCACTGCAGGAGGCGACAAACCGGAGGCTGAGGGACGCAGCAGGGACTTCTGGAAACTGCAGAGTCACTGTGATGCTCTGAAACGGGAAGGTAAAAACGCTCTTTTATTCTTTATGCAGCGACTGCATGGTTTAGAGCCGTGAACTGCTGCGATGCAGAGGCAGCACCAGAGCGGGACAACATTTCCTCTAATCTGGGTTTTAATGCAGAACAATGAAACTCTGTAAAAATCTTAGGAGTTTTGTGTTTGAAACAGTTGCTACAGTCATAAAAGATATAAGACACATAAAATATTGTAGTAAATATGAGAATATCTGCATATTTCTTCTGTTTCTGGGACTAAAAAATCAGGTTGAAGTGACAACAAATCTACAGCAGAGCTGTTTTGTAAAATTACTTAATATTTCACAAGGTGAGTTTTTCAGCCAATTAAGTTTATTTGAACAGTTCAGCAACAAGGCAGTTCAAAGTGTTTTACATCATAAAAACACAAAAATAAAGTCATAAAACAGCAGACTGTCACCAGGCATCATCATAATCATCAATACACATGATGTATTTTCATATGCAATCAAGCACATAATGCAGTCTTTCTAACATTGCTGGACAGAATAAGTATTCATCTAAAATAATTATCATCTGCACTTTTAACCTGGTGGAAACCAAAAGCTTTTTTAATATGTTGATTGGCTTCTATCTTTGAATTTTAATAAGTTCCTTTATATTTTTCATTTTTGTTACTGTGAGACTATTTATTCTTTTCTGTACTTCAGTTCTTCGTGGTTCACCAAGTGACAAAATGCTTCAGTGCACAAAACTTTCTTATTAAAGCTTTAAAGATGTTGAGTCAGTTATTATGGGAAATATCCTGCAGATTTATTTTGCTTGCTAATGACATTTACCTGAAGACTTGATCTTCCATGAAGAAATTCCACTTTAAACTATTTAAAAATGTTTTGCTCTGAAACCAAACATGTATAAAAGTAAATTGCTTTGCAGCTCCTCCTGAATCCAGGGCTCCAAACAATATGATCTGTAAATACGCTGAAAAGAGTTTGAGATAATCCAATAAATGAACCAAACTACTCTTTCTGAAACTGTACAGAGATCTAAAATAATAACACAAAACCTCTTCACACAGAGCATTACATGTTTGCAGCATGTTTTCCTTCTTTATGTTGTTTTATTTTCAGCTGCAGTCAAGGTGACCTGCATCCTCTGGCTGTTTCTGTTGAAGACACCTGATCTCCTGCTGGTGGGACTCTGTGGGATCAGATGAAGTGATGCAGCTACAGGAAGCAGGTGGGACCTCAGTGTGTTTCACACACCCAATCCGAAATATCGACCTTTTATTATTAATCATTTCAGAGAGTTTGTTCTGAATTTGTCTTCTGTAAACACGGAGTTAAACCATGGATGCACAGACACTGATCGGACACCAGATGTCGCTTTGACACTGTGAATTCTTATAGCTTGTATTTTCCTCCCTTTAAATTAACTTTAAAGTTCAGAAAGTTGTGGGATTTTTTCTGCATTTGCTGCTTTCCGTTTCGTATCTGAATCTGTCGTTGTGGTTTTCTTGTGGACAAAAAACCCCGTTATTTAGGCGAAGTGTATTTTTATTAAGACAACTTGGGACCAACTGAATGGTTCTTTATTTAAATCATAGACTAAAGTTAATCGCTCATTGTAATCTGCTCGCGGTGCTGTGTGTGGTGTAAACACTCTTTCCTCTCGACACATCTTGGGGGACAGTTAGTTTTCCCGGAATGTACCAAAAAGTTTTCAGGCGGGGGGGTTCGGCATGTTTGACTTAAACATTATCGCCATTTTATGGAGGTATTTAGAACTTTTATCTATGACATATTAAAATGCTCATCAGAAACCTCAATTGTAGATGTAATGATTTATAAAGCATGCCTGGTTATATGTTTGTAGCTCCGGTTCGGTCCGGTTTCCTCCCCTGTCCTTTGAGCCGGTCTGCCGGTTAACTCACTTCGTTCTTTTTCACTTTCCGACAAAAACCGCTTTTGTTCGGCTCTTTAATCCGAGACGGTTCGGCTCTCTTGCCAAGCTCACCTCGATATTTAAACTAAACTAACCCGATAAAAGTGACTAACAGACTGGAGATGGACGGCGCTGGGACGGCGTTGTGTCTGCTGGAGGTTGGACCCTGCTGGTGATCGGTTTTCGGGCCTCTGGGGGTCCGCGGGGAGCAGCCGTTAGCCGGCTAGGAGCCGTTAGCTGCGGCCGGTAGATGCCTCCTCCTCCACCCTCGCCTCCCGCTGCTGCTGCTCCTCCTGCTCCGTTTCTCGTCTGAGAATGTTGATGTGCTCCTGTGAGAAAGTGGATTTCGGCTCCCGAACCGTGGCCCGGCTCGTTTTCGAGGCCGAACAAGACAGCAGAACCGCAGGAAACTCTTCCAATGGGAGGTAGGAGCAAAAACTTCGGGCGTAAAGTTTGTCAGATCCGGCGCTGAAGCGAATAAAGGGCCGTTTCACATATTTACATCACCTTTAATTAAACATCTGAAACACTTAGTCCAGTCTAATCCGAACTGGGTCACGTTAAGCTGCTCAGATGGTTCTGAAACGCAGTTTAAATGTTCAGTGTGAAAACCAAACAGTGGAAACTGCAAAGCTCTGACCTTTAGATCTCCTTGGATGAAGCAAGTCCAACTTGGACTGGGCAGATAAAACCTGGATTGTAGGACTGATTTCAGCCTGTTCACAGCAGTTTAAGGAGGTTAACCATGAAAACAAAAATACTGGAACAATTTAGAGGAGAAATATTCACAGTTTATGGCTTTTGAATCAATATTTTTGGAATATTGAACAACCTGGACAGGTTTGAAAACTTTACTCTGAAATATTCAGTATAAGACAATATGAACATTCAGGCCAATAACTGATATTTACCATTATTACAGTAAACCACTAGATTTTTCTGCAGAATGTAACCCCAAATTACTTGTGAAAAAAATAGTTTTTTTACTATTGTTTTTCTTCTGTAAAATGTTGGACAGAAAACCCAGCAGGAGAAGCTGAAATACCTGCGCTGTGATACTTGACACTGATTGGCTGGCATTTGCAAAGCAGCCAATCCAGAAGCGCCATTTTTACCCCATTTGTGCTGATTGGCTGGACACCAAGAGCTGAAATAGAGTCTGTGGATGCTAGCATCTGCTTCAGCGCCTAAACGTCTGAGTACTTTAATATGTATTAAGGTTTGATCAGATATTACGGTTTTTGGAGGGAGTCTGATGTTCCTCTGCTTCAGTTAATCCTCTCTATCTCTGTCACATGACCAAACAAATACCACATGACCAACTTCCCCCATCAATATCTGTAATCGGTGTGTTTTGAAATATTAATGCCTTCATATTTCAGTTTGTGGTTGAACTTTGTCATCAGCTGCATTTCTCTCCCGCTGCAGCCCATCTGTCGTGACCTTTGACCCTGAAACAAACATGTTGAATTTGTTATTTTTGTGTTTTCACACCTGGATTAAAGGCGGCATAATTCAGCTGAGCTTTGACTGGTCCAGGTGTTTCAGATGTTGAACTGCAGCTGTTGGCCTGGATCGTTTGAAAACAGTGGAATAGCCCTTTAATCAGTCTGACTCTAAAGCTCCTCTTTCCTCTCTCGGTTCGGTTCTGGTCGGTCCAGGAAGTTGTTGGCTCGTGATGTTGTCTTTCATCGCCCAGATTGTTTGGAGGAATGTGTTTGGAGGATCAGGCTGTGCGGCTGCTGAGATTACGGTGGATTACGGTGGACAAACAAGCCGCTGCCCAGATTGTTCTTGTTCAAACAGATCGCTCCGATAGCGCTGGACGGGATTGGGATCTTTTCCCTGGAAGTTTCTGCTTTGAGCTCAAACAATGGAGCTGAGCAGCCGGCTGCAGGATCCGTGTCCGCTGATGTTGGGTTGCATTTCTGTCTTCTCTCGGTTCTGATCGCTGGCTCAGAGCGGCTACAACCACAAACTTTCTGCAACTTTTCAGTTCTTACTAAGAGAGTTTGTTCACAATTCTTAAATATCTCCTTTCATACATTTTACATTCACTAATGTCTTCAACAGTTTACTTGTTATATTATTGACCACTGGCTCATTTGTATGGAAGATAATTAGCGCCACTGAAAAAAATGTCAAAATTCTCAAAAAAAGTTTTTTACAAACAATTCAGAAAAAAAAGCCAATTCTAAATTTGTTTTACATAAATTAAAGGGAAAAATGTCAAAATTCTCACTTTGTTTTACAGAAAATGGAGGAAGAAATTTCAAAATTAAAAATATTTTCTGATATTTGAGGAAAAAAAATCTGAAATCTGAGAAAATAAAGTAAATTTTTTAATGTCTGTTACAATGTTGATTAAAAATGACAACTTTTGAGAAAAAGTTGTTTTTCTCAGTCGTGGTCTGTAAGCTCGTCATATCAGTCAGTGGTTTGAATCTGGGATTTTATGTGATGGTTGAACTCATCAGTCGCCATCATGAGGCAAAGTGCTTCCTGTTCTGATGTCACAGACCAGAACCAGAAAAACATTCACTTATATTGACAGTTTATTTACTTTACTTAATATAATAACTTCCTGGTTATCATGCTGGCCTTTAGTTTAAATAACCTTTAAATGTTTTAAAACATCTTAGATTGAAGTGGCAAAATCTGTGATTTAATGCTGCAACCAAAATGATCAGAACTTCATCCAGAGATGAAGGTCTGTGTGTTGAGTGAGGCGTATTGATCAGGTCTGTTCTGCAACAAGAGCTAATAATCAACCGCGTGGTCACATGACCCAGAGCGCACGGCGGTGGCGGCGCCGCGCCAGGCTGAACATCGGCTCTCTGCTCTCTCCACTCCTCAGGCAGACTCAGGTCAGGGTGGCGAGCCGCCGCCGAACAGCGCCCACGCTCGCCTGAGTCTCTGATGCTGGCGCCGTCTGGCGGGACGTTTTGGGCCAGAGGTCCGGAGGATGCAGCTGGTTCTGGTTCTGGTTGGCTGTTGGAGTGAAGGAACGTCTGCGGAGCCGTTCTGAAACTGTCCTGTCTTCCACCAAACTTTCCTCAGCGTCACAGGGGTCGTGACCTGAGCCCCTCTGTCCGGTGCCAGCAGCATCATGGTGGAGACCGGGTCGGACCCGGCCGTGGCCGCGCAGCAGTGACCCGATGACGAGCTCATCGTCCCCCGTCAGAGTGGAGCCCGTCTCCGTCCCCACCCTCACCGTCCTGCCGCCGTCCTCTGACACAGAGTCCTGGTCCCGCCCCCCCAGCCCCAGACCGCCGGGCCGGTCCCACCGCAGCAGGACCAGAACCAAGCGGCGCTGCGAGGGCCCGGTGGGCCTGCATGGCGGCGCCACGCGGCCGGGATGGGGCGAGACGCCGCAGATCGTGGTGGAGGATGGTGAGCGGCGCCGCAGCCCGTCTCCCTCGGCGGAGCGGCGGAGTGAGGACAGCCCGTCACATGACCTGCTGCTGCCGCCGCCCCGGTCCTGGTCCAGAAGCCCCTCCCCCAGCCGGCGCTCCCGCTGGTCGCTCAGGAGCCTGCTGAGCAGAGACTCAGACGTGGACGGCTGCAGGTTAGTGAGCAGTCAGTCAGCACCGGACCGGACCGGACCGGTCTGCAGTTCTCCTTCAGCTCATCCACATTCAGGTCCAGAGAGCCGGTGCCAGATTACCGGGCCTCAGTCATCAGGTCAGGGACGTTTTTGTCAGAATTTCAGAACCGGCTGGATCTGTAGGACGGAACAGATCAGAACCTTCAGATGATTTGTGGTTCTGTCTGATGTCAGCTGGCCTGTTTCTGACCCGGTCAGAACAATCTGGCTGCATAACCTGCATGGAACCTGCAGCTTACTGGGGTTCTAATCCCAATCTGTAAGCAGCAGGAATGATGTAAACAAACAGGGAGAAGCTGCTGAGGAGGCGGGACCATTCCTCACAGTGATGACATCATCTCCAGCCAATGGGAGCAGGCTCTGGCTCTGATGATGTCATGTGAATCCAATCAGATCAGACGTGCATCACTGCAGTGGGCCATGAGCAGCTGCTGCCTTTTGCTGCTGCTGCATGTTGACCATGCTAAATAATCTGCTGCATGATGGGTAGAAATAAACACATTCTGCTTAAAGTTTAGTTGAAATAATTTGTGTATTTAATTTAATCCAAAACTACTTCAGACTTTCTTTGATACATTTATTATTCTCTTCAAACATTTCTTTTAATTTAATCTCCCCAGGTTGTGGATTATTCTGAGTCTTTCATGTCAGTGTGTTGCCGTTGGAAACCAGTTTTCCTTATCAGCGATCAGACATGAAGCAGCAGGAAGAGGAACGAGAGCACATTTAATTTTTAATCAGATAAAAATCATGACACTAGCTTGATGTTTAATCCTCCATTAACATGCTAGAGCCAAACCACAAACCAGATGAGATTATCTGCTGCATTAATCTGTGAAAGTAACACCAGTCAGTCTCTGGCATGAGAACTTGTTCATCACAGTATCACAACCTGTCAGCTCTTCCATAGAAGTCAGTTTTCCTACACCAGTTTCCTCTGTCACTTTCTTTGGGAAAGTGAATGGAGGCAGCTAGAAATCCCATTTTTCATGTTTATGTTATAGTGAACCCCTGGTATTCACAGGGTCAGAGTTCACAGCTAAGATCCATCAATATGTAAGACCTTCACTAAAATTCAGTTCAAATTCAGAAGTACTTCATTAATCCCCAGAGAAAAATATAAGATTGTTTATTTGAAGTTTCTTCAGAATGTAATGTAAATGTATATTAGTGGTGGGACTCCATTAAAATATTTAATGGAGTTAATATCACAGTTTCCAATTACTTAAGAGACCCTGAATGCAACATTTTCAATTCTTCATATTTTAATCTACCATCTGCATCTAATCTAATATACATCAATACCCACAGTGACTAG
>CAEFZY010048990.1:0-41761 GCA_903066815.1 Brachyrhaphis roseni
TTGGCATTTCGGAATGTAAAACAATTGTGCATAAGCTTCTGGCGGCTTCTGGCGGGTGGATGTTAACAGGTTTTAAAGTATGGTTTCCTTGTCTAAGTGTCTGATCCTCTTATTAGTGCACATCTAATGCTGCGCTCTGTAATCTAATTACTGTATCCCTCTGTTATCCCCGTGAGCATCCTTCTTACAGCGCCTCTCCGTCAGTGCTTCATAGTGGTTAATACACTTATCAGTCTCTGTGTAAAGACAAGGTCTGCCTTTGTAGATTCCACTTGTTCGTCAGGCCTGAAATTCAACCTCCGATATTGTTTGGGTTGCTTTTTTTGCATCATACAGATGCTTATCTTCTCTATTTAGGTTATAGTTTGGTAGTTAACATTTTTATATGCCTTTTGTGTTTTTGAGATTTTGTGTTAGCAATACATAAATACTTCTATGCCTGTATAAATAAAGTTACATGCAATGATTCTTTTAGACATCTGAGACTATCTGGAGATGGGGGGAGCTGTTGATTTGAGCTCTGTTGAACAAACAGCTGAAGGTCAGCAACTTTTTTGGGTGTTTCGCCTCAGCTTGAAATTAGAACAGGACAACCAGTGAAACCTTGCACTGACTGACAATTGCACTACCACACAGTCTGATCAAGTTTGGGAAATTACTTCCTGTTTTTGGGTTAAGATGAATTAAAAAAAATGTGAAATTGATTTGTTTTCAAGACTTCCTGTCCCATTATTTATCTATTAATACACATTAAGAATCAATCCATCTATCCATGGTGAATCCGTCTGTTTTTCCATCCATCCATTTGTTCATCTATCGACCATTTATAAACTGATAGTGAGTTTTTGTGTCAATAGAGCTCCATCTCTGTGAAATGCAAAAAACTGCATAGTTTTCAATGGGACTTTTTGTCAGTAGTCACTGTAGTCATCCTGTTTGTTATATTGCTGTCCTGTTAAACGTCAGCAGCCTCATTTTTCGTCTGCTCTCCTCCAACTCATTTCTTCTCAGGATGCACACATTTTTGGAAGGGTCCATAGCTGTTCGTTCTTTCCATCTTTCAAACTGTCTAATGGCATTCCCAACTGTGCGTCGAGCTAATTTTTTAGATTGGAAGCCCTTTGTAGGGTAACAGATTGCTTGTGTGCATCGTGCTGAATAATGTGAAGCTAATGAAGCTGTGAGTTCAGCTCAAACTGCCCTCTTGTCCATTTGGTTTTTCCTCGCCGGAGATTTAAGATTCCCGATTGCTCTTTCTTTGCAGTTTTCCAGGCTATTCATGGCTGTGTCGAAGATTGAACGCTTTTCTAGTCCTGTTTGGCTCATATTCAAAAAGTTTGGAAAGTGGAATTTCGGAAAAAGGCTTTATCCTCTGCAGTTATTTTCTTTGCAGTTTGTTTGTTTTGATCTTGTATTTCAGATATGGAACTCTCCTTCCATTTTGTCTAACAGGCTGTCAAGATGAGGGAAAGTTTCCTCTGCTGTGTTACTGCTGTATTATACTAAGTGCATCTATTTTGGAGCTCCTCCCCCCCTGCGGTGGAGGTGAAACAGTGTTGCCTGCTTCCAGCGACTATCGCTGAGTGGCACCGTCGGAGACCAGCGTCATTTTTTTCAGTTAATGAAACTACTCCTGTCTGATGTTCCTCTGCAGTTATTTTCTTTGCAGTTGTGGCCTCTAATGAGATGATCTGCTCTGTATACAAATGCTGTTGCTGCCCTCTGACTCCGTTCTTATTTTGTCCCTTCTGACCCCTGCCTTTTGTCAGCTGATTTCTCGTTTTCCGACTGGTCATTGCACTTGACTGCGTTGACATTTCTAAGTACCTGAATGGCATTTTGCATCAGTGTGCAGAATCCTTTTATGCGATGCGGAGTTAGAGGTCACATCAATGTCTGTAGTTTACATAATAAAACAGCATTGAAATTAAGTCTGTCAGTCATGACCTGATGATCAATGGGATTAGCTTGAATTTTTATGAGCTTTGGGAGAGCCTTCCCATCAAAGTTGCAGTTGCTGCATTTGGATGGTGCTGCCTCGTCTGCAGGCAGTGCTGCTGCTGCTGCAGCTACTGCCGACCTTGTTCTTCTGAGTGGCAGCCTCTTACATTTAGATTTATGCATTAACTTTCTGCTCTCCCTCCGCTGTGGTGGACGCAGAATGTTGATGAGAGCGATCGCAGCAACGACTTTGTGGGGTGGTGCTGGTTTTGCTGCGCATTGTCACTGCAGAGCTACGCCTGTTAGCGACTTAGACACAGCACCGTCATACGTTTGATTCATTGGACATCCTAGCGGGGCCTGCCTTTTGTATTCACGTCCACCCTCGCAAGTGGTTTTGAAACGAGCCTTTTTGAATAAATTTACATGAGGATAATAGGAGAAACGTGTTGCCAGGTCCTGCTGAAATCCCCAAGTTTTACCTTTATGTTCTTGAATAACATTTTCCTTTGCTGTAGGGATGGAGTGAATCCACAAAAAAGCAATCTGTGTCTTCTGTCTTCCTGGCTGCTTAATAAGTAACACACTAAACATGACCATTAGGGGTAATTGCCAGTGGTGAAATTGCTTGTCAACATCTGTTAAATTCTAATAAAAAACAGTAGCATTATAAATTGAGCTTTGGATTTCACAGAATCACAGTGGGCTACGACTCAGATGGAGTAGAATATACCAGTCATCAGTGATGCATTGTACTGTACAATTATAATCAAAACACTTCAAGTCATAAAACAATGAATTTTTAATGCTGGATTTCACAAAAACACTAAAGTTTTAAGCTGAAACAAACTAACAAAAAAAGAACAAATGGATTATGTCTGCATAATCCATTGAATAGTGGTACAGTTATCACTGCTGCTGTGGCAAGAATGCCCTGGGTTTGAATGCCAGCCTGGGGTGTTCATGCATTGAGTTTGCATGTTCTCCCCATGAATGGGTTCTACTTCCTCCCACAGTCCTGAAATATCTATGTCGCACTAATTGAGGTTAATTGGTTTATTTAAGTTGCACGTAGTCCTAAATGTACATGTGCATCATTGTCTGTCCTTTCTTTCTGTTTTCCTGTGATAAACTGAAGATGACTAGTACAAGTGAGATTCAAAAAAAAAATGAGGCTTTCAAACTTATAAGTTTAGCCAAGTTTTGACTCAACGATGGTCCACCCTCAAAGACTGATATTAATGTGGATGCAGAGGCTGAAACAAGTGGTGACAAGGATGAGAGTCATCTTCAATGTAAGGTGCTCTACTCTGAAGCTTTTTCATCTGATTTATTGCAAAACGTTTACCATTGAAAAATGTCATGATTCGCTCATTTAACCTCAACTTATGTCATGTACCAGCATCGAAGTCAAATAAATAACTTACAAATCCAATAAAATTATATTAATAAAGAGAGTGGAGGATTTAAATTAGCACCTTATGCATATCTCAATCAGGTGTTGTGTTGTCTTTCATGTTGTAATTAGTGTCTTACATTGCATCTGTTGGACCTTCATAAGTCTGTCTGCTTGGCAGGTGTGGTGGGATTTTTGATCCTGTCAGAAAGCTAAGAAAAATCGATTGCTTCAATGTTTTTTTGTAGCAAATTATCTGAAATCCTTGCTGTGTTCTTGACATATGGCTTTTTTCCCCCGCAGCTGTGTCGTATAAGAGTAGAGTACCCTGAAGTACAAACAAGAATAAAAACAGAGAGAAAGATACAAATAGTCCTACTTGGAGCACTTTAGCTATACTTGACAAAACTGTTCGTTTAACGTCTCTGAATAATGTTTATGGAATGTAGAATCAGCTTTATCCAGCTAAAAAATTTTCTTGCATAAAAATAGAAAAGAAATTGAAAAACCGACCATGGCGTTTTGTTTTATACAAGAAAAATTTCGAATTAAGTTATTTGTAAAGCAACATCTGGCTGTCAGGTTTATGTATTTTTATTGCAAAATTCAGGGACATAGATTGAGATGTTGATTGTCAAACAAGCATTTCTCTTATTTAGCAGCAGTGAAGCACACCATGTGTATGGACTGCTGCACTCCCGTGGAGTTCTCCTGGAGGTTTCCCTGCAGTGTGCAGAGCTGCAGGGGAAGAACCCTGTGTTATTGATTGACAGTACCGGGTGGACTGGCTATAGGAGCTGGTGGTTTTCTTCTCTGCTGCATGCTCTCTGGATAAACAGCGTTCTGCAAAGCATCTGTTTCATTAAGCGTGGTCGGATCAGGATACTCCTCCTATTTTAATCTCGTTTTGTTCCTCTTCGTCTTTTATGAGTTCATGTCTGTTTCTGTCCAAACATATGTGTTCACTTCTTGTATCTTTCTGCCTGTGCGCTCTCCCTCTCCCTCCTCCTCCGTCTCTCCTGCTGGCCAGACTGCTGCAGAGCTCACAGAAAAGAAGCATAGTGAGATATGGCGATGCATCATAATGCCTCAAACACCTTGTTATCACTCACTGGACCTCTTCTTCCTGATTCTCAACCACACGTTTGAGAAATGTAGCCTTTCTGAGAGAGCTCTGTGAAACCAACTGACACTGTTAAACCACTAAGGACAATGTGTAAAAGACAGTAAGATGTCATGTTTGTACTACTGTGCTTTATACCAGCACTTAAAGGAACAGCCCCATGGTGACACTCTTACTGTGACTCAGAGGAGGAGTGTTGCCCTCCAGTCAAACTACCTAGCGCATCTGCACAAGGATCTCTCTGCCTCACTGCGTCTCTGGGGCATTTGTTCAGGGCTTTGTCCTCTGCTTGTCTCTGGTTCTAGTTGCACTTTGTTTCTGGTCCAACCGCATTACGGTTTTGATGTCCTCAAACAAGCTCCGAGGCAGACACAAGCGCTGCACTGCTCATCCCTTCTGTTGTATTCCACTCTCGTTTCTTTGCCACCGCGCCACATCAAAGACACAGCAGCATTCCCAACCTAATCTTCTGCAGGTTATCGCATAGAAAATCTTTTTTTTGTTTGTATACATACATTTGCAGACTCTTCTCTACAGATGAGATTTCACAAGGTTTTCTCACCAAAAGCACAACGTATTTTCTGCGTTAATTTTCTGCAGCTTTTCAGTCTGCAGATGGCTTGGCTCGGATTTCAGCTCAAAATATAAAAAAATTTGATACAAAATGAGTTGAATGACAATTTGTTTTGTCTCATTCTGTTTTGATAATTAGAGCTGAAATTTGCTCAAACTGGTGTAATGTGTGATTGAGACTGTTGGACAGCATTTTATCATCAAGACCTTTTAATTTGTGTTTGCATGCTTTAGTAATGAAACAGTCTTCATTTTTTGAGAGCTGTGTAGATGTCTTGTTTTTATTTTTTCCATTTTTAGAATAATAAATACCTTTATTTTAAGTATTTTTTTCTTTAAAAACAGTATAAAATACAGTATTGCACATAATAAATCAATTGCACTTCTGTAAGGTACAGATAAACATCTAGTTCTTTCTAAATGCTACAATATAGCTACTGAAAGAAACCAACCTGGCATTTACAAAAGTGAAGCACACGTAACCTACAGAATGCAGCATGTTTAAGCTCGTGAAGATTGAACCAGTCATGTCTTGTTTGGAAGATGATCGTGTTTTCCCTTGACACAATTTGGACACATTTCTTCTTCGGGGCAGTGCTTTTTGCCTTTCATCGTGACTTTGGTGAAACTGGTAACTTTATTTTGTTCTCTTTCAAATACTGACTTCCTAAAGGTGTTAGCCTTGTTTGGTGCTAAACAACATATTAATACAAACAGACATGCGCCGGCATTGGATTCTCTTGAGTGAAAAGAACTATCGCTATATTTGGCCTCTAAATACTTTAGCAGAATAATCCTTTATGCACCTTTTATGTTTCAAATCAGATAAAAGTTTTGGACATCTTTTTTGATGCATCAATCTTTTGCAATGTTTTGAAGCTGTTCTTTTCAATTTTGTATCGTATAGTGGCCCATGCCTATCTATAATATAATAAATGCTTGCAATGTTTTAAATGAACCCTATGTAGAATACCTACATGACTTGCCTTTCAATTAGATTCCAGACATTTAAAATGGGGGAAAACTAAAAGAGGCTTTTGTAGTTCTTAAAAAGTGTTTCTTGAAAAATTTATAAAATAGCTTGTGAAGTCCAAGGCTTGTAAAAAGCATGCAAGGCCTTGTGCCTGCCACCCTGCATTGTAGGAGCCCTAGTTGTGATCAGAAGTGGAACAGTCAGTCTTGTAGGATCGGTGTCACTGGCTAGAGCTGACGAGACACTAAAGTGAGACAATCACAGCGATTTTTCTCTTATTCCTCACATGTGCTAAAAGCAACTTTATTTCCCTTTTTTATGTGTGTGGCATATATATAAATATGGACGCTTCTGACCCAAAGTTTACGTACACTCATTGGCGTTTTTGTCATATTAATTTTGGATTTTCAGTGGTTTTTTGAACTGTTTTTACAAAGTGCAATGGTTATGTTTCAAAAAATTGAGACTTGGCTGCACAAATTTGAATTGATTGTGGATTCTGAAAGGGTCAAATTTATACATAATTCTAACATAATATCATGTTCTATATTACATTTTGAAAGAAAATTGTTGGGGTGGAAAAGAGAGCGAGAACATGAGGAGAGGAACCAGAGCTGCTCCGAAAACTGTTTTGACCCTCTTCAAAATAAGAGCATGGATGTAACATCTGTTTAAAGTATTCTTAACAGTCGATATCTAAAACTTCAATAAAGATCTTGAAATGTATTCAACTGAAAGGTTAAAAAAACAATCAAGTAAATTAGTAGTTTAGAATTTATCTGGAAAAATTCATTTAAGGGAAGCCAAGTGTGCTAAACATTTTCAAAGTTACCAAAAGCACTAGGCAAAAAAAAGGGTCCACAGTAAATTTAAACCTGTGCATCAAATTAATGCTTTCATTAATTATTGGACCACTATTCCACCATGAATCCAGAAGTTCAAATTCACCACTAAAACTACAAAATATTTGACGTTTAAGCAAATGATGGCAATATAAACTGCTGAGCTACAATGCATTCTCGTATTTTCTTGTATTTTTTGGTGGTTTCAGTGACTCAGTGCACCAGGAGTTTACTGAAAACTATATTTGATGGATTAAAAAGAAAGTACACACTTCTTTTTAAATGTAGTTGAACTACACAGCTCACCTTTTGCTTTAGTTCAAATAAATATAATTATTTTCACCTTAAAGTGGATCTATATACTTTGATATATATTTATATAGAAAAAAGTAGAGTGACATTTATTTTCCAGTGTTATTAAGAAAATAAGTGGTATTTATTCATTATTTTCTCCAAAGTCATATGTTCTTTTGACACATTTTATCAATGAAAAGAAGGTTTATCACAGATGTCCAAACAAACCTCTCCAGCGTTTCTCCTTTAGGACTTTTGCTAATGAAAATACTCAGTCCATCATATATTGTTGGTACAAGAAAAATTATTCTCTCTTGTTACTTCTGGAGATACGGAATCCTGAAAAGTATTAATTGTGCTTTGCAGTACAATGATATGCTGTTTATGTAGGCCTTGGTGCTTCAGCATTGAGTGATCAGCCTCTCCTGGAGACTCAGAGGGAAGAGAAAATCCCAACAGCTGAATAGAAATATGGCGGACATCTCTCCGTCAATATGAAACGGGAACAGGTCTACATCAGTAATAAAAAATAGAAGCCAGGAAACACTGGCAAGTAAGCTCGTCTCCTCAGCTTGCTGATCTTTGAATATGTTTCCCTGTTGTTTCAGGAAATTAGGCAAAGTTATGACTTATTCCATTTTTGTTGGACATGACCGTGTTAATTATCCATGCAGTCCACGCTTCTATCACTTCTCCTGTCATTTAGGTATATCCAGAGGTCTTCATTAAAAGTGCCCAACAGGTCTATAAAATCCTTCAGGTTGTAAAAACCAAAGAATGTGAAGAAATTTAGATCCTTGCTTAAATCCTTTGTCAGTTTTAGGGTTCGGAGACGGTCTTGCAGCTCTCACAGGAACCAAAGTTTCCAGCGGGCATGCTTCTTGGATTCAGCTTTGGACTTGCGTTTTGGAGTGGAGGTGAAGGCCTCCTGGGGGTAAGGCAGGGGAGGGAAGTGGGAGTCCGTTGGAGGGCAAAGCCTTTTCATCAGTGGCTGTAGCTTGTCCTCCTGCAGCTTGAAGTCCAATTCCACACTAAAGGAACAAAAAAAAGAGACAAAAGATCAGTGCAAACCATAGGGTGATGCCTTCATGGATTTATCTCAAATAAAACCAACCCTTTTTGAGTCTTGGGTTGTATTTACGTAACTTCTTCATTGCAACAAATTAGCAGAATTGCTCCGAGTAATTAAATCAACAACCGATCACCTGAGCAGATTTATTAGAAATATCACAGGTGCAGCTCATTAAATTGGGAATATCATGGAAAGTTAATTTATTTCAGCACTTCAATTCAGAAATAGAAACTCATATATATTAAATAGACTCTTGACACCCCAAGTAATGAATTTTAAGCATCGATTTTGGTGATTATGGCTTCCAGCTAATAAAATGCCTAAATTGAGGTTTTATTTTATTTTATAGATTTTGGTATATTATATTACATAAGAGAAATTTCCCCATTCCTGAGTGGCTTTATTACCTACACAGACATAGGGGATGCAAACCTGACAGTTGTCCGGCAAATTTTCACTGCTGCCTCCACAAAGAGGATAAGCCCAATTCTCTTTTACCCAAAAAAGGTGGCTGTTGGCAGGGGATTTTGTGCAAACATATCAATGGAAAGTTAAGATGAAGGAAAAACTGTGGATAAAAAAAAAAAGAGGTGCTCAAACAACACTGACAACTGCAACGTTTAGAGGAGTGTAAAGTACACTTTAAGCAGCCCAATGAGATTGACAAGATATGCTTTCTCGGGTTCTTGTTAGCTGTCAGCCATAATCTTAATAAGTTATGACAATAAACACCTTAAAATATCACTTTTTCTAAAATAAATCTGGATAATATACAAATCTTATTTTTATGTGGAGTTAAATGTACTTTTTGATGATTCATTATGATGCTCTTGTAAATGTCACATATAGACAGACATGCTAATCTTTTAGTGGCGATGATATTTTGATGCGTATGTACTCCTCAAAATAGGAAAACATTTTCCCATTGCTGCAGTTGTTGCATGTATTAATGCATTTTTGGCTGCCATATTGCTCTTACATCCACATTAAGCATTTCCAGTGTAACCTTTTCTCACTTGACCTCTGCAGCTCATCTGTCACACCAGCGCTTAGCCTGGAAAAATGCCCTGGGTTTTCATTTGCTTTGTTGTTATAAAATAGCAAAGGAACCAAATGCGTCTAGTTTTGATTGCGCCATTCAGGGTATTTCTACTGCTGTCTCAGATTGGTGGAGCAAGAAGAGTGTTTCATCAGTATCTTTCAGTATCAAGCAGTTGGTCACAGGACAGAATTTGTTTTGCTGAATTCTGTGAATGGTGTTGTGATTCCTCAAAATATTTCGAAAGATGATGGAAAATGTTAGCGATTTAATATGTTGGGATTTGCTGGGCACAAAGCGCAGAGCTGTGTCCTTCTTAGCAGTCCGTCACATTTCCCCCAAAGCCCTGGGGAATTTATTCAGAGCCATCATTGTAATCCGACGCCCACACACATCTGACCACTAGGTTCTGCTAGTAAAACTCAGATTACAGCCACAGCTGTGGCAAGTGTGGCGGCTTTAATCTGCTAACGCTATCTCCAGTCACTACCTGAGTCGGACTTGCCGGGGGGTGACAGACTGAGTTACATAACAGCTGCAGGGTGACTGCTCTGGTTTTTATTTAAATGCAGTGCATCCATTATCATTTTCAGTAAAAGTTTTCATAATCAACATTGATGCATCTACTATTGATTAGAGCAGGCATAAATGTGGGCGTTTGACAATGAGCAGATTGAATGTTAATTTCTTGAGCTTGCACTCAGCACTTTGCTTTTGTTTGACTCAGGCCAGCTTTAATCAATAAATCACTGGCTGGTAATTACATTGGTGTAAATTCACATTTGCCTTCTGCGTGTATTTGTCCATCCACATTTGAAAGTATGTGAAGAGATTCAGGTTGTGTATTGGAACACAGAAAAAAATTGATCAGTATAGTCTTGACATAAAAATTGAGTGGAATGTTAGTCTCTCCCTAATAGAAACAATCTAGTTCTTTACTTCAAATTAGCAACTCATTACTTTTTGCTGCACGTTTTTCAGAATTATAATAATTATCTAAATTTTCTAAGCTTTTATACAAACTTCACTTAGAGAACTTAAGTACTGAAACATTTGGGTAGGTAATTTGCAGAAAATGCAATGATTGAAAGTGCAAGATGGCATACAGACTTTTCAGTCCATTGTCTTATTATTTAAATCATTGAATGAACTCTGGAGGAGCATCATCCGGAATATTAAATATCATACATGGCCACAAATAAACTAGCTCTTGCAGTTTAAAAAGAACCATCAAAAATTCAATCAATGAGTCTCTCCCCAAATGTAAAAGTGAGCTCTCAATGAGGCAATAGAATGAGAATTTCATTTAGCCTTCTAAATCTCTTCAAAAACTCTGTTAATGCTGTTTAAAAGCACAAAGAAGCTGATCTCATCACCAATTTTGGGGGGAGTAAAGTAGCTTTATTGTTGTGCCATTTTGTGTGGGATGCACACACATCATAAAGACAGACGAACAAAAAAGTAAGAGATTTACCCAAGTTGGTAAAGAAATTTCTCTGATCTACCATGTGAGCATCAAATACTGGACACGTTAGTGTATCAATACTTTTTTAGCAGTGGATTCTGAAATGTTTCTTATAAATTTGTGTATTTTATTGTTTGGTTATTTAAGGAATACTTAAAAAACTGTACTTTTCCAAAACAGGATTGACAGTTCCATTCACCTTTATTCAAACACAGTCATGTAGACTTAATGGAAACACATTTTACTGTATAGAGTTGACAAAGCCATTGTTTTGAAGTAACGTGTGATGTTTGGAGATAAATATGTTTTCCTACTCACAAGATTTTATCATAGTTTGGTCTTAATTCTTTTCCAAGGACACCTAATAAAGTATTTTTTGTTTTGATAGATATCTAGTTTTTTTGGTGGGATATTTTAGCACGTCTTATCAATTGCTTAGCTTTATGCTCTTATCTGTCAGACATAACAGACAAACCAAACTCTTAGAGTTCAGTATAACATTAACAGCAGTATATATATTATCATGTCTATCCTTTTTTTAAATAAATTTTTCTTATCTCTTAGTGGCTTTACAGCATTTCCATATAGCATCAGGAAAGCAAAACAAATACTGGTACACATCTCATTAATCAGACAGATTATTATACCTAAAAAAGAGACCTTTTGATGCTAGTTAAGTCTTTTTGATTTAATACTATATAGGGAATAAACTTCTGTTGATCTTAATGAGGTAGTGGACCGATATGCAGTGAACTTTGCAGACCTGCCCTGCCACCATGGAAATGAGCAGTTTCACTTAATAATATAACAATTGTTAGCCAGTGCAATTACTTTTGTTTCAAAAGACAATTTTCATTTGTATTATCTTGGTCAGAATAGCCATCATTAATTACAAATTAGCGACTTTGTATTCCTAAGTATATTAATCAATTTCATGTTAGGCATCCTTAAAATGACTGGTGTGATATATGAAATAGGACAGCCTTTCTCCTTCCGGAGTTGCTGCCTAGTGGCTGGTTCGGAGCGGATGGCAGTAAAGAGCTCAGTGGGTGTATTTATACAGGTGGAACGAACAATGCAGGCTGCTGTAGCTGATGCTTAGCGTAGCGTAAGTGCAGCTTTGTGGACGAACTGTAAAATAAATTTACCACAATTGCCACTGCGAACATGGACTCAAAAACTATAAATGGCTGGAAAAAGTGAGAGTTCATTTATTAAATTGACTGAAAACTAAACAGTGAAGTGTAGACTTTTTTTTACTTATGTTTTTTGCTGCTTTATTATTGCATTAAATATAATTTCAGATATTTGTATAATTTTTGTCCAGGTTAACTGAGCTATTATTGTTACAGGTTAATTTTCTAAACTACAGAAAAGTAATTGTTAGGGATGCACAATTGGGCAGATTGTTCCATCTGCCCAAATGGAAATTTGGGCAGATGTTGTTATTCGATAATTCAGCTTACTTAATTCAGTTACATGGTAGAATTTACCAATATTTTTATTATATCTTTTTTTCCGATTACTCGATTGTCAGAATAATTAACAGAAAACCTCTGAAAGATTGCAGTCCAAAAGACATTCATAGTACTGCAAAATCAAAGTAAATGGGCAAAATATCCTTCAGCTGATTGGCATCCCTCAGATATGGATGCCATATAGAAGATATTGAATATTGTTATTGAATTAAGGGCAGGGAGCCCTGAATCGAATGGTTGAATCGCCACCTCTGTAAGCAGTGAACTCATGCTAATGACTTAATTATTTGACTCAGGTGTGTTGAAGCAGAGACGCATCTAAAAGTTGCAGGGCACCTACCCTGGAGGGCGAGTATTTGAAAACCTCTGTTTGAGTAATGGAGCTATGCATGACTTTAAATTGTATTGGCATGTATTGCCATGCATGTTTCAGATGTTGTTTTTGCTTAGAGAGACACCTGATTCAGATGATTGCAGTTCAGAAAAAACCTTTTAATCAGCCATCAATTGAAATCAGGTGTTCTGAAGTGGGGAAGCACCTAATACATGCAAAGCAGTTTGCCTTAAGGCTAGGGTTGGAAAACGCACAATAAAGAATAAGGTGGTATCCTGAAAAAAACCCGTTTGCATTTCTTCCCAGATTTGAACATCCCTGCAAGTTCATCCCAAAGTCAGACTATGCAATTCTTGGAAAAATAACAAACTAAGAAAAAATTAAGAGTTTCTCCACACACTTTACAAACTCTCAACAGTCAGACAGCCAGGAAGAAATCTGCCATTTTTAAAGCCTTTTTTCTTGTTTTAAAATAAAGCCTGAGTTTGCAAAGTTGCAACTGAACAAAACACTTGAGACTTAAATAGATGGCCAAGATCAAGGGTTATTTTTCATCTCCATTCTGTTGGCCCTTTTGCTGTCTTTGAGATAAATGCATACATTGATATATTTGAGAATCGAAAGTTAATATACAAAATACATGCTTTAGATATGAAGATTAATGTGAATTCTAAGTGGAAAGAAATCACCAAAAAGGGGAAATTGAACATATGTCAATCTGAAAAACTAATAAACCCAAAAGTATAACCTGGTCTCGAAAAGGCCTGATATAGAAATATTTATTAGTTCCTTTGAAGTTTAGACCTCAGCGTTTCCCAATGAAAGTCTTGCGAGCCTTGCCATGTTACTGAGTTTTGCTGAAAGCAAAAATGGAAAGGTTGTTGGCATTTTCGTGTCCCTCCCTGCAGTGGTTTGTTAGATCAGAACAAATGGAAGAAAGCACTTTGGACCCTGAAGCTTTAAATTCTCTCTCTGACATTCTCTCCTTGTTCTCATCACATCCCTGCTTTCTAATATTTCTACGCATTTAAACAGAAAATCCTCGCAATTCTCAATGTTTCTTTCGCTACCACTTGAATAATGTTTGTTTCTTGACATCTTTTATCCTCGTGCGGCTACATTCTCCCCTTGTCGATCCTTTGTGTACTCTTACCTCTCGGAGGTGCTCGATTGTCCACACTGTCCCTTCACGCTATTTGTCCTGTCGAGAATTGCTCTTGTATCCATAGCAACCAGCTTGCCCACCATGTTGGAAAACATAATGCTTCAACAAAAAGAGATGTCCTCCTCCAAGTGAGTTGTGCAATAGAACAGCCTTGATTAGTAACATCCATAATTTACATATTGGTTGTGATCTTCTACAAATTAATTTTCCTAAAGCTTTGCACAATAAGCTGAATTTTTAAACATTTTTAAAACCCATTTCCTTTGATGATTTTCTAATCTTTTTTTTTGAATCTGTGCTGTTCAATGTTTTTCAAAGAACTGTTGACATTGATAATTACTCTAATAATCAATTGTTATGCCGTGAGTCAAAATTAAAAATAAGATGAGGAGGCAAAAAGCAGAATTGTACTCATGGGCAGCAACTCTAATTTAGTGAAAAACATTGGTACTCACTGAATAGAATGTCCTGAATCAACTTTCCTAATCACTGCCACTTAAGAGTAATGTGCTTTGCCAAAGCATGTATAACCACAGAATTTTACTACATACTATACTTAAACTTCAGTTTGATTTATTTTTTTGTCTTTTGTTTTTATCCCTGGACCTCCGTAACCACTTTCTATCACAACCAGCAAATCAAAATACTGCACCAAATGGGAGTCATTGTTAAACACAACTGTAGGATTTAGATAAGACAGGAAATACAAGAAAACATAACAAAATAAATATTTGAATTTTGTACCATCTGTATATTTAGTTAGGTATACAAATACTTGTCGATATCCATTGTAGGTAATATTTGTTTTAATTGAATTTTACTTTTAAAGAGATCCAATTGTTGATTACATTAATAGGATTTATCTGAAGTACAAAACGGTTATATTTGTTTCATTGTAATTGTATTTTTTATATGTTTGTTAAAATATTACCAATAATGTCTTCCGATATCACAATTACAAAGTCGTATTTTTTAATTTCCTGTCAACTATTAACAATTCTCAACACATAAACATGGTGGACTGCACCCTCAGTGGGCATAGCAAGTAATCTGGGGGAAACCCTGCATAGGGCAAATAAATCTCAAAATAAGTGCAGCTGCTCTTTGAAGACCTCTGAAGATTGTTGGACAACATTAGTGAGTGAACAGCATCATAAAGGCGAAGGAGCACATGGACAATTCAGAGATAAAAAGTGGGGAAGTTTTTAAAAAAGGGTTAGGTAATAAAAGAATATCCCAAGGTTTTATGCGAAAATTGAGCTGGATAGAGGGCAACCCTGAGAGAAACTCTGTTAAAATCTGTAAAAGGCTGTTACAAGGATGGAGATTCACCTTCAACAGGGCAATGACTTTCAGCTGTGATCACAGTAAAACTTCCTGAATACAAATGCACACTATACTATTCATTTCTGAACAGATGGACTGTATTTACTAAATAGATGACTTCTTAAGATAATTTGTTGCAGGGGATGAGATTAAAGGGGCTTAATACATCAAAACACATTTTGTCATTTTCCTTCAGCTGCACAATTTCTTCATGTTGGTTTATCTTATAAAGTTTCAGTAAATTTTACTTTTTTGTCTTGTATGTGACAAAATATTAAAGTTCAAAGAATATAAAGGCATAGGACCTCACTGTTTGATCTGCATGCTAGCCCATAGCAGTAGAGTGTGAAGTAAATGGGATTATTCTTCCTCTCACATTTATACCTCCTTTGCGACTTCTTTTGTATTTTCACTTCTCCCCTTGGCATTCTGGGGTTGTATCAACCAAAAAGTTTAATCTTAATCTTATCCTGGTTCAATGTCACCTACATTTCATTAATTCATCACTTTCATTTGAACTCACACTTTTTGATTAGCAGGATGTCTGGATACTAACTAAGATATGAAAAAACAGAGATGGAATGAATGAATTTGAGACGATTAAAATGAGCAGAAGCATTTCTGCTTGAGCAGCTCATGCTCAAGCATGCATGAGCTGCTTGACAAGAAACTCAAGCAGCTCATGCATTCTGTTTTGAAGTACGAGCACCTAGACTAACAGCATCATTAATCTGACTGTTGTTATGCTAAGCATTGCTTGGATTATACCATATTCTCTTGGACAAATTGATTATTTTAAAAGACTGGACAGTTGAGTCTTGACTGAGCTGTGGGAAAATGATTTATGGACCCTTATGTTTCCGGGAGTCGTCAGACTGAGTTCAGCACAATAGCACTGACATGCATACAAATACAGCTTAAACCAACACTAATGGTGCATGTTGCACTGGCACAGTGGGCCATGGCAGGCTGACCTGATCATAAAGTAGATTTTTTTTTATTGCATATAAGTTCTGCTGCTTCTATAGGTCATGTCATGTTCCGTCAATAACTGTTTTGAAAATCAAAACTTTTACCACATATTTACAAAGAATTGTGTTAAAACTAGACTTCAGTGGTACAAGAGGTTGCTAAAGACAAGAAAATCCTGCTAGACGCCGTTGACAGCTATTCTTCCCACATACCAGAATGCTGCATCCTTTTTATTTCTGTGCCTCTGCTTCCTATCCTGTGTACTTCCACCTCCAGAGAGGTTGTTTTCATGGAGATCTGAGTAATTAGATTGCTGTTTAATCCCTCTGCCTCTGTGAATACAACTGCTATATTTGATTCTGTGTCCAATCAAAGCTATTAACCATGTCGAGTGAGTGTCTTCAAGATGAACTGGGGTCAATGTAACAAATTTCAGACGGCTCTGTGGGAAATTTCTGCCCTTTATCAAGCGGAAACCTTGCCAAGCGCTGACAAGGTTTTGTCAAAAAATGAGCCTGGTTATGTGCAGAGTTTTCTGTTTTTCATCTCTCCTTCCAAAAAATGTAGCTTTCCAATTGATTGGTGCAGTTTTAGAAGACGATGTGGATTTCTCAGGTTTGCAGGTTATTTCAAGTGTGACATTTTCTCTGAAATCTTTATATGATGCAGAAAAAAAATAAGTGTTGTGATTTACAACTGATGCATAATATTTATTGGATCTTGATCAAATGAAAACACTTTTTATAGTTCCTATTTGAAAATTTAAAGTCTTTATAAATATTTGATCCAATGAAATCAAACATTTCATTGGATCAAATAAAGTGTCAGCCAATATGAGCTTTTCGCAACTATAGGATTTTTCAGCATATAGAAGTAGAAGTTTAGCCAGAGGCATATCAGTTGCTGATTAAACAAAGAATTGACTTGGCTATTGAATAGGTAAGTTCATTTTTAACATATTCACCTGTAACCCTTTAACTTAATCATATCCTTTTAATTAGTGCCCTGTCTGTGTAATTTATGTCAAATGCCATCATTCATCTAGACTCTCACTGATGCCAAGCTGCCTTTAGGGCACCTTTGTCATGCTGTCGTCCCTGCTGTGGTTTGGGGCACCTGCAGAGATTGTAAAAGCACTTCAAGATAATGTGGAATTCCTCCAACTCAAACATCAGAAGACACACAGCTGTACTGTGCATCTCGACTGAAGTTTAGCCAGAGGCTCATCAGTTATGGAGAGAGTTTGAGATAAAATATGATTTAAATGGTTCTTTATTCAGACTGCATGGAGTGGCAGTGACCATTAACTAGCTTTGATAGCTTCTTACCCTCCTTGCAGCTTAAAGATCACATTTTTTGTCTCTCATCTTTACATCACGTGTGTTTTTGTTTTTCTTGCTTTTTGACCGCTTACCACTGGCACATGTTTTTCTCAGCTGGTGTCAAAATCTCCTATGAATACTTGAGAAAGTCAGACTAGAGCCAGGCACTTGGACTCTGAGTGCTATTATGTGTTCGTTGAATGTCTGTCAAATCCCTTTTTGTTAGATATCTCAAAACTAGAGATGCTTTTTGTAAAAGTTTAATGAATTGCAGAAGTAATTGTAAAATCATTTTGCTGCTATAAAATTGGGTTTAAATATTATTTTAAAAGAAAGTATGAAATACTTATTTTCAGATTGAAAACTGCTTTAGGATCTCATGTTAGCTAATTTACATGGTTTGTTGCAAAATCAGCGGTCTCCATGTGTATTTCATAGAGAACATAGATCCTCACTATAATACTGATATTTAAAAGTCAAAAACTAAACTCACTCCATTTAGCCTTCCTGTTGTCAGCTGAAAATGTTGCTCTCATGTAATTGAAAATTACATTCGATAGCTTCAAACATGTCCATGTATAATCCCCTCACCGATATTGTAAATAGCATTTTTTCACATTAGCAGCTTCCACACTGAAGAGTGGTGTTGTAAATGTGACCTAGCCGTGTTTATGTAGGCTGAATTCGCAGTTCATAAAAATATAAGATTCCAACCAATCGGTCACCATTCAAGCCCATTCCAGCTAAATTTAATAATTATGATTTCCGTATGTGCATATGTAACTAGAAATGGAAAAATCTGCCTGGAAATCATTCAATCAAATGTTGAGTCAGTTTTCTATCTTGAATTTTTGAAGGAAATAATTATAAGCTGCTTGTTGACCAGAAATAATTACTTTGCTCTGATGCTGGGAAAAACGAGCTATTTTAGACTGATTGAAGAGCCAGCACTATAACTAAAACCACTCTTGTGATAAAACAAGTACAATAACGAGATGTTACTTTTATTCTTGAGTAACTAATGGCTTAGTACTTGTGTCTTTACAGCTTATAAAATTAGCTTCTTGGAGGCTCAGCATAGTTTTTGAGTTGGCATGGCAACTGGACCCACCAATGAAATTTTATGATGTTTGACATTAATTAATTTAACCTTTCACAGCCCCATGTTCACTCAATTTTCTTGCATGTGACCTCTCTGTATTTGAGCCGCGCACCCTTTTGTCCTGCTAACTGCACACCTGCTTGGCACCAGTCAGTGAATAAAATGGCCTAAGGGGATAATTGGACAGTTGGCTAAAGATGTATAGGTTTTGAGAGAAATGGTGCTGTGTAAACGTCCCATGCTCACTCAGCGCTAATGAGCAGCATTTCACATTAGCCTCGCCTCCATTGCTGCTTCCCCTCTGCTCATCCTGACCCTGTTTCACTCCTCCGCTTGCTCTCAAGGAGAGAAAGGACAGGTTACATGTGAATCTTTTTGTCTTTGAAGATGAACGACCACTCACCTGTAAATAATGCATGCGCTGTTCCGGCATGTGTCACAGTTGGCCGTGTCCTGTCCAGTTCGATAGGAGAGTCTGGGGGGAAGATGAGAGTCGTGAATGAGTAATTACAGGACTTGTTAAGTTGCCGCCTCACACCTTTCTTTTCTCATCTTATTTGTCATCTTTCGTTAGGGAGCCTGGGGTAAATGAAGGTGACGAGGAGTTCCTTTGCCCTCCTCAGTGGCCTCTGCCCAGTAGAAAGTGCACATTGTCATCCATTAGCTGTGGGTCATTGTATCAGGTCAAATGGCAACTAAGAGAAGGTTGATATTTGCATCTAAAGTTTTACGTTTTAAGCAAGGACTTAAAGTTTGTAACATTGCAAATATAGCACATTACTTTTGACATAAAATGGAAAGAAAAAAATGACTTTGAATAGGTAATACAGTGTTTTAAATTTTAGTGAACTGAAATTATTAGTTTTTTCTTAAGTGCTGCTCATTTTCTTTTCCTGCTTTCCTCTGTTGACCTTTTTATGTATTCGCTGCTGAATAATCTTCCCATTGATTATTCTATTTGGTGCAGAGCAATGTCTTAAAGGAGCTGAATGAGTTATTACTTGTAAATTCAGAATCATTTAGGTCCTCTAAGTAAACTAAACACATATAGTTTTGGACTTCAGCTCGCTTGCTTTTATGCTGCTTGTCTTGGTTTTATTATGATGTATAAATCATTATTCATTAATGTGACATAAAGTAATGATCTTTACTGTGCACATATATTGATTGAATAGAAAATACAAAAGCATCTTTAAATCCCTTTACTGTCATGACGACATGTTGAATATCATTCTAAATGTATTTCATCCATTCAGTTAAAAACGCAGCAGAACCCCTGCTGCGTTTTTTTGCAGTGGTGGTCACTGCTAGCCAAAAAGTTAGTGTTGCCTCATTCCTTGTTGTATAGACATAGTTTGTTAGACAGACATGAACTGTGGAAATGGTCTTTTACATATGACAGTGACGTCTATTTTAGGTTTTTGAGTTGTGTGTATTTACCTCAACCTTGACATTTTTTCCCCTCAGCACAAGCAATAAAAGTTGTTGAAGACCAAGATATTGGCTCAACTCCATTGTTCTTGAATATATATATATATGTATAACTGATAATACCTCTTAATATGACTCTTAGGGACTGCAGTGGGTATTGACTGAATTTAATGTATTATAGGCAACAACTAACAAAAATTGTATTCCAAGCCATCCTTTCCATTTCGTCCAAATTGATATCACGATGATATATTGTCCAGCACTTATGTAAGACTTCATGCTTTGTTATAAACTCTACATTCTCCATCAGTCTCTCTTTCATGAGTCATCAGAGGCGCACACAGTTGGTACTAATGTTGCTATACTACCAAAGAAATGACAGCTTGCGATTTCACAATAGCCGTCAAAATAAATGTCGGATTTCTTTCTTTTTTTTTTTGTTCCCTTACAATTGAAGGGCTTATTATAATATAGAAATCATAAAATCCCGTTAGCAGAGTCAGTCAGGCTGCTGCTGACAATATTTGTTGGATAACATTACTAATGCAGCTAACTAAACCGGGAAAACAACAACAGCTGGCCTTTAAAATGAAGATTGTTGAGAGTTTGTCTAGACTTGAAGAAATATCCATGCAGCTGAAGTTTATAATTTATATTTAGTTTATTCTACTCAGGCCAGCATGTTGGAACTTATCTCTGTTGCCATGTGATGACAAATGAAGAATTTATGAGGCAATCATATGGGTGAGACACAGACGGTAACAACTGTGAACAGTGAACAATGAAGTGAACACATGCCTTTGGGCTGTGGAAAACAGGAAACTGTTACTTTCACGAAACCATGTCACAGCATCTTGGAATAAAGACAGAGATGTGCAAATAAACGGGGATCATTTGTTTAGATGGATTTAAACGTTTATTATTGAAAGTTACGTTCTCAAACAGAAGCTGCAGTAAATGCTGCTTCTGTTGAAGCATATTCCTTTCAGCGAGGATATTTTGGATTCCCTGATAAATGTTGTCTCTCATCTCTGCTGCATGGCAGAAACAACACTCAGCTCTGTCACCCCTGCACTTGTCACGCTGCCCATCGGTTGCAGCACCTATAAAAATTAAGCTCCTATCATAAATTCCTCCTTTTTATCTACTGCGCTGCCTCTTGTTCAGACAGGGGAGAGAGACGCTGACAGCAATATCGTAAGAGATTCAGGTAATTGCAAACAGAACATTTCCACCGCAGATTATTTGTGTATAAAATGTAATTAATTGGCTTTGCAAGTTTATATTTTAGAGCAGCGTGAAAGGTCGTAAACTTCCCAGTCGGTGAGTCAATCAATAAGCAGCCGTCTGCACGGCCAACTGGATTGAATCATCTGAACAGCTTCACAGTATTCTCTCAGACCTTCTCAGCGTCTTCCTACTCTTTGCTCTTGGCCAGCTGATAAGAGGAAATAAGAGACCAGGGCTCATTTTGGCAGGCGTCCCCTGGGAAGAGTGAAGCCAAAAGTGCCATTAAATGTATTTTTATACACCCTCCACCCTTGGTTGCAACCAGGAGAGCTTTCTCAAAGGTCACTGTGTGGGTGGCTGTCCAGCAGTGAGAAAACAAGCACACATACAGAGTGCTAATAGACAGGTTAGCAACAAGTCCCAGAGAAAGTAATTAATTGGCTCTAGTCTGCCAACACTCTTATAACACAGCAATGTGCCCAAGCTGTGCAGTATGGATCCAACATTAGATCGCTTTACAGCCATAATGCTGCTTAGTGTTTTCATATCTAGGAATAGCATTTAGTCGGCTAATTTGTCTTTGGATTGGCTCTGAACAATCAGCAGGTCAAAAAATATACATATTTTTCCCCCCGGTTTTCACAAGAAAAGTTAAATGACAAAAACAATTGCTGATCTGTAAATTAGTCAACGTTATATACTTGGATGTAATTTTTTAGTTTATTAAAATCAAGTTTAAAACATATGCTTTGATGGCATAAACTTGTAGTTTCTTCATTTTCTTTTGAAATCAAAACTACTCCTACCAAGGAACCTAATTTTTCTTCAATGCTTGTTATCGTGGGAAAAAAAGATGAATCAAAACCAATGAGTCAGACCTTAAAACCGTAGTAAAAATTTAAATGTAGATAATATAATCCTTCTAAAGGTGTTCACTTTTAAATTCATAAAGTGTACTTCATAAATTAGAGTCTCTCACCCCCCAACAAGCGACTTATGTATTTTTTTTTTATTTTTTTTTTTTAGAATTATTCCATTTGCTCCATTTAAGTTCAAAAACACTTTTTTTCTTATCCCAAAGAGAAATTAAATGCAAGAACAATTTTGAGTAGCAGTCAATCTTGCAACAAATCTAAAGATGACTCTGAAGATTGTTGCTGCATGACAGTTTCACACCTGTCATGACATGCTAACAGCTCAATCTCCTGGCAGTAGAGATAGTATTCCATGGTTGCATGTTTCTGGATGGCACTTCCTTCTCCTCTCTCTGCTCTTTGGTCCTTCTCTGCATCCATGAAGCCTCCTTTTCAACTCATCTGGGATTCGGGGTCATAGTTAAGATATTTAGATGCTAATCAGCTGTTCCCAGTTGTAAAAAGAATACCTTGTTGCCACAGTTACCCATCAGAACAACTGCCTGAAAGTGAAGAAGTATGCACAAAAATCCCTCAGTTCCACATCATCCAAAACCAGAGGGAACAATTCTCCAAAAAAGCAACGCCTCAACCAAAATATTTTGAAGAAAAGTCAACAAAAAGTTCACAGCTAGTCCAACATACTGCTACTATGAGGGTGGCAATTCTAGAAAGTTATTGAAACTAAGTTGTAGGAAACTTGGAAGAAGTCTTTTTTGGTTCTCCACACCAGTTACACTCACCCAAAAATAGATATGCTGACATACCTCAAAATATTTGAAACATGGTATAGCTCAGAACTCTATCCTAAAAAAATAAAACTAAAAATAGCATTAAAACTTTTTCAAATTCAACTTATTTTTGAGGCAGAGCTTCCTATTTTCTCGTCCTTATTTTTTTTAAATACATTTTTTATTTAGTGCCTTTTGTTATTTTTCCCTGAAGTCATATAGACAAGCAACGGCAGGTATCAAGAGCTGAATTTAGTCAAGGACTCAAGATACAGATATTTAAAAATGCCTCTGAGCTGACATGTTGCATTAGATTAGGTCATCTCTGAGTTAGGAAGCTGTTTAATAGACATAACTGCACCCATTCACCTTGAGCATGTAGGTGGCTCTACCTTTTGTATTAGATGCAATAATAGGTAAAATAGAAAAATGAAGGATGAAGCAATGTTAATAGTGCAGATGTGTATTTTTTCATGACTCACTTAATCTCTACATTACAACAATGGAAACATGTACAAGAAGAAAACTGTTCTTGCATAGGTGGAAATGGGTTATTTTGGCCCTGAATGGATTACAAGGGGGATTATGCTGCTCACTGACTCCAACAGAAGACAGGTTTTAGTGATTAATCATCAGAAACATAATGTTTTTTTTTCTGCCTTCCTCTGAACATATGGTGTTAATAAACAGCAGCAACAAATTTAAGTTAATAAAACCTTCTCTTCCCCACCTGTCACTAGAGGCACATCTGATAAGGCAGATGTGCAGTGCAACCCTGACGATGGATTGCCGTTCTACACATCATGTCTGCTTACTTTTCACTCATAGCACTTTTTTATGAGTTGGGTGATAAGAGGATTAGAGTTACCTTATTTGAGATTGGAGGAGGATAATTGACTTTTTAAGATGGTGTGAACTCCCATCTTTGCCTCCCTCATGCCATGTTTTATAATTTAACCCTTGCCTATCAGTCATGTTCTGACTAAAACTAGTCATCAGACATTTCTGAGTTATGAGAAATAGAAATGTGTCATATTTTGGCATATTTTCCTCCAAACTTTGACCTAGTGCTGTTGAAAGCAGATAAGAATCTGAGAATCTGAGCTGTTGCATTTGGCTCAACAAATCGTCCTTTTTGTTTGCCGGGTCACTTTGGACGGACTGTCTATTTCGGCAGATCTGATGCTATCTGCTGCCCTTTTGTATAAACTCCACATCCATTGGACAGTAATGGCTTTTTCACAGTCTGGACCTTTTGCTGAGTACTCACACATTCTAGATAAACATTTGAGAGCGCGGCTGGATAAAGTTGGACGTAATTTGCTGTCAAGTGGGGTGTTTTTCCAAAGAAATGGAGTAAAAGAAAACTGTTGTTTCCAAATGTGTATTTTTCTCCTTCTAAACCTGAAAGTTAGCATTCTTACTTATTCCAAAGGAAATGCGTGACCATACATCATAAATACCTGAGGACAATTTAGAGATCAATTAACCCAACAATTCTTTTTTTTTTTTTTACTTCCGGAGGAAGGTGGTGTACCCAGAGAGAACACGACTTCATAGGGACAACATGCAAACTCCATGCAGAAAGACCCTGTCTGGGATTCGAACCCAGGACCTTCTTGCTGCTGTAAACGGTGCTACCAACTGCTCCACAGTTCAGCCCAAGTCTCATTTTCTTCTTTGAATGAATCTTGTTATTTTATGAAGGCCTCAACAGTTCGCTATAAAACACTAAAAATAAAGGACATGTATTTGGCTGAGTATTTAATTATATTGGGTTCTTAATCATCTCACAGGTCACGGTTTAACCAATCATCTGAAAATGGAAAGAGCACGGTATGACTAACAAGACGAGTCATGACCGTCCATCTAAACTGACCAAGAATGTGGAATACGTTGCTTTTTGAACTTTTTGGCTAATGTGCTTATCTTTGTGCAGCCGAAAACTAAAATGGTGCAGTATCCTAAACACACCATCCCCACTGTTACATTTGGTGGTGGTATCTTCATGCGTCATCAACTTGTAAGAGGTTTAGGCCAGAGAAACAATGGATTGAATTAGATCAAAAATTAATTAGACCCATTTAAAGTCCAGACCTAAATGTAATTGAAAACCTGTGGCAAGGTATGACGATTGCTCTGGCACTATTTGTCTAGTCTGACCGAGCTTGAAGATTTGTAAAAGAAGATTAGACAGAAATTTCCATCTAGAAATTTTGTATGTTTGTTTATATAACATCCCAATAAACAAAGGTATTGCTTTGAGATGAATGGGCATTGAATTCAATTAAAATACATTGAGGTTTGTGGTTTTAACATAACATATAATATTTTTCAAGGCATCTGCAAGTATTCTCAGCAGCAGCTGCAGAATATCTGGAGGGAAATTATCATTCAAAATGTCATTACAATGTCAAAGCACTGCAAGGCATGTCTGTAAAAGCTGAAAAATTTTTTTTGCAGTGTGGTTTAGTAGCAGCTCCAGTGAGCAAAAATAGGATTAACTTTGATCACAAATGCTGACTTTACCCTCTGACCTCCAGCCCTTTAACACAGTTCCCATTGAACAATTAATTACACCGGGTTTAGCTCATGTTTTTTAGGTTTCAGGCACAAACTGGCTTTCATACATGCCTGTTCTTTCTGATAAAGCAAGTAGTTTTGTTTCTGTTTATTTAGTTGCTAAAGTTGTATATTTTCCAGAATAACTTAAGTCACGGCTGGCTGCAGACTCATTTTCAGAACTATATTAATGTCTGGGCCTCATTTTATTTGTATAACAATGGATTTTATTGCTCTATGCAATTCTCTTTATGAATTTACATTTCTAAAAAGCTGAAATTTGTGACATAGCAGAAAAAAATGGATGTTTGAATTTCTGGTGTTAAGATGCAAGCGAGGTCTCCTACCCTTCTCTGTGGGCCTCTCCCTTTTCCAGTTCCTGGATGACACCCAGCAGCACTTTGATGGTCTCCTGACTGGAACTGATGAGGTTTTCCATGGCTTGAAGCTGTGCTTTTACATCCCCGTCCTGATTTACAGGCACTATTTGCTTGCAGGCTTCTTGTGTTTGGTTGGAGGGAGCCCCATCAGCCTGACCGCCCATGCAGCCTGACAGAGGCTCATCCATGCCCCGCAAAGGCCGGGCTGAAAGCTGCCCTGTACTGCACTGCGCCTGCGTTGTACAGCCCCTGCTGGCTCGCGGTAGAGTCTCACTAGACAGTCCGTTCAGCTGCAGGCCTTTCTTCCTCTTGCTCTGCACAGACGGACTGTCCAGGCACTCCACCTGTGTGAGAGAGTTCCAGGCAATGGGACCCGTAACCTTGGAGGTTCTGTCCGGGAGAGTTTGGGACGAGCCTTCCTCCAAATTGAGCAGCTGCCTCTTGGCCAGGCGGTCTACGTCGGACTCCCTGTGTTGTAATCCACTTCCGGCTTTGGACGGGACGCTGCAAAGCTGGTACTCTCCTTGTGTTCCAGCTCCGCTTCCTCTCGGCGTACCCGCAAGGCAGTCTGTGTCTGCAGTGCAACTGAGCAGCAGAGCGTCAGAGCACAGGCCATCAGGTGCACTGTGCTGCTCCACTGTGGCAATGCACTCATTAGTATGGAGCAGAGCCCTGGTCCTCAGGACTCCTCTCCCACTGCTCGCTCCCTCCTCCTCCTCGTCTAAACCCTGCTCAGCCGCTTTGGATTGCTTCGCCTCCATGACAAAGCCGTTATTGTGACCTTTATACGTTTCCACTGCTGCCACGTGTTTAAACGTGTGGCCTTTTTTGCGCTCAAAGGGAAAGGTCTGGTAACGTTTCTTTAGGTCTGGGGACGTCTGGACGCCGGTGCTCCTCGTGACGTTTGGAATGGACCTGCGGGCAGGGACGGTCATGTACTTGCGGTACGCCACTTTGTACGACATTGGCTTGCCACCTTTCCCCGCCGCCTGCAGCTCCGCCTCCCTTTGCTCGTTCTGTGCCTCGCAGATGTCCTTGAAGCGCACTTGCAGGGCTTTGTTTCTCTTCCTCACCTGTCGACTGGCTTCCAGGGAATACTCCAGTGCCAGGGAAGTGGAGGGCAAAGGCGGTGCCTCTGAGTCGGACTCTGAGTTGGTGAGCAAGCATTTGCCACCCTCCTTGCTCACCATGTTTCCTAAGAGAAATGAAGAGAGATGCATTGTAAAAAAAATAAAATAAAAAATCTGTCAAGAATCGCAGGGACAAACAACGTTTTCTGAGTATTACATATAACAAATAAACACAAACTTAGGGAACATGCAGGGTTCTGCAGTTGTTTATGCATCATGAGTCTAGAGCTTTTTGCAGATCTATAGGCAGGCTTGAGAAAAGGTTTTCAGAATTGAGTGTCCTGTGTCTTGGAGCAAACCCTTTTAGGTCTTTTTTAGCACCTTTTTTAGTCTTTTTATGCTAAAATTCCACAGGTTTATGATGCCAACATGACTAAGTGTATTGCATGCACATATCCAGAATGCACTTGATCTTCTCTATAAAACTAGCAGCTGTGTTTTAGCCTCACAATCTCTTTTTACTGTTGGCAATTAAATACATTTATTACCTGTTTTCTTTATCTCTGTCCACCACTAAGTTCATTAGTGGTATTTGCTAGTTTGCTTTTTTTTCCAGTAAAAAGCAAACTAGCTCTTTTAATACAGTTTAAATTAACCACATACACACTGCATGATCATACCCTTTTTAAATCAGAATGTAAAATCAGGTTTTAAAACATTTCTGTACCCTCTAATTGAAGGCACTTAACTCCCGTCCCATTCCCAGAGGCGGTGTAGTCACGATAAGTGTGCTGCTGTCATAATGTAGTCTATGCTGCCCTGCTAGTAGACGGTACACAGTTAATGTTACAAATCCCAGAATGTTCTCCAGATGCATTGGTATGTCAGTTAGGACCCATAACCCCCATCCTCTAGTGAGATTTACTAGCACATCGAGCCACACCCTCTCAAATTGGCAAAAAGGAAAGGTGGAAAACTGAAAGAATGTTGACCCGAGATTAAGGTCAGACTTGTTACAGAATGAATCTAATTCTGATCTACTGGTATACCCAGCTGAATTTCTTCAGTAGGACTTTTGAGTGTCCGAAATTTTACTATTTTTAACACCTGGTGATAAGCAAAAGGACATACCATTGAGTAATGTGCTTCTTTAACAGATACAAAAATTACTTGTTTTTTAATCTGCTTTCTCATTTAACAGAAATAAAGACAATGCCAGTTTTTGGTACAACAGAAGCATGAGAAAAAGCAAGCAGAGATGATGAATTATTATACCACCGGTATGGTGCTGGCATCGTGACTCTGCAGCTTGTTTTTGAGGCTCTGACAAAAAATAGAATTCCATCTCTGCCTGCTGATTTACAAAAAGCAAACACGCCACATGGTTATAGATGTCGAAAAAGATAGAATAATTATACTTTTCGGTCTTTCTCCTATGACCGCTCTCTGACAATGGTAAATGATGTTCAGTTTAAACTGTGTCTCTTTTTTCTCACTTGTTCTCTACAAACACCCTTTGTTTCCCTTGTGTTCAATTGTGACATTTTTAGCTCCTTTAGAGAAGAGAGAGTCGGTTGTATTTGAATGTCATTTATTTGCCATAATATTTTTGCCTGCAAAAACATCTCTAAATGCAGAAACTTTATATTTTGGCAAGAATAATTCTTTCTTTTCTCCTCTAAGCAAGGCATCTCTTTCTCTTTCATTTTACTGAATACATGTGGGTAGCACCTAACTTTTAGGCAGACTGTCGCCAGGTGACTTCATCTGTAGCATGTCCTGCCTCCATGAAATATCGACGGCCCTCGTTTGTGGAGCCAGTTGGCTAGTAGCGTCACCGGGAAGCGAGAGCATAACACAAACCACCTTTTATACAAGCTGGAGATGGCAGCCTTCTGCTGTGCAAGCAGATGTTTGTTTGATTCTCGACAGGCAGATGATTACTGAAATGACCACAGAGTTTTGTGAGGAAGCGGTTTTCAGGATGCCTGCAAGATGCAGCAAAGCACCAAACAAATTGGAAAACCTCAGAGATTCTGCTGTGAAACGATACTTTTCTCAAAATGGCAAATGCAAGACCTAACTCAGAGAAAAGTTATCTTCACACACATGCGTTTGTATTGAAATGAGACTTGTATTTATTAATTACACACTGAGTGATGTACTTCTCTCAATTTTGTGGGGAAACTCTAACTTATGTTCATATACTGCACCCTATGTGCGCTCTGTACTTGGATGGGCCTCTTTTTCGATGAATTACTGCGTCAATGCGACATGCCATGGAGGTCATCTGCTGAGGTTTTAAAGGTTTCCCAGGTTGCTTTAATAGCAGCCTACAGTTTTCCTGCATTGTTAGCCATGGCGTCTCTCATCCTCGTCTTTATAATAGTCGATAAATTCTAATGGGGTTTAAGTCGAGGCACTTAGCTGGTCAGCCGAGCACAGGGAGACCACGCTCAATAAACCAGGTGTTGGTACATTTGGCAGTGTGGGTCAGGTGCCAATTCCTGCTGGAAACTGAAATCAACATCTCCATAAAGTCTGTCAGCAGGGGAAAGCATGACACGCTCTGATGTTTTCTGGTAGATGTCTACATTGACTTTGGTCTTAATGACATAAAATGGACAAACACCAGCAAATGACATGGCCGTCCAAACAATCACCAACAGTGGAAACGTCATACTGGATGTCAGTTATCTTGGATTCTGTCTCTCCACTCTTTGCCCAGACTCTGGGACCTTAAATTCCATGCACCAAACAAATAGGAAAAAAGAAAAAAAAGTTGGAAGAGGACTTTGGACCACCGAATAAATAAAGTGAGCTAATTCACTTTATTTATGCTACACCAATACACAACACGTCATCTCAAAAAACTAATTTTAATTCAATCATACATAGAGCTCAGAAAATATTACTACCATAATGTAAAGTAGGAGAATTCAGGCTGGATGTTTCCACCCCGGCCATTCCTTTTCCAATTATTACCCCGGCTGTCCAGCATACAAAGCCTTTCTTTTGAACAAAGGCTTTTTCCTTGTTCTTTTGTCTCTTTGAACATGTGAGCGTTCTCCTTTGTCTCCTTAGCTCAGGTAATATGCTTCTAGTGGTGTCACTGTTTCAGGAGTGCCTTAAATCATAATATGTGGCAGCTGTGGCTCATGTCCTGGATATAACCCCAGCTCATATTTTGTAAATGTTTTTTAAAAAATTCTTCTTGCAGTTATTCCTACGGCTTGTGTTATTTCTACCACAGTTTTTTCTTTCCAGTATTGCTAGGACAATTAGTTAATTGTCTTTCCTGTGATTCTGTTGGTCGTAATATTAATAATGCTGTTTTTATTGATCTTATTAAATACTTGGGGATTTTTATGTTTTCATTACTCAATAACTAAGCTACATATTTTTTTTTACCTTTTAAGCTGAATGGCTGAAATAAATAACATTTTTTATATTCGGCATTAAGACGTTCCAGTGTGTTGTAAATATTACTTTCTATACCAAGCAGTTTGTATTGAAAGGAGCCAAAGAAGAAAAAAAAAAAATCAAGGTTAGGGGATTATTTTGCTGTTTTTTTCTTTTTTGAGAAACCTGTGTTCTGTTGAGAAAGAATTATTATCAAGTGGTCCATTGTAAAGTATGAATAAAATTACTGAATGACTCCTGACCTCTTTGCCATTAGGTTGATTGAGCTGAGAAAGTAGAGAGTCACCAGAATGTAAAGTAGGAGAATTCAGGCTGGATGTCTCAAACCCATTCATTTTCCAATTATTACCCTCACTGTCCAGCATATAAAGCCTTTCTTTTGAAGAAAGGCGGATCTTTCTGTGTTCTTCTGTCTCTTTGAATATGTCAGTGTTATATCTGTTCATCTGCAAGACTGTGTGCTCTCCTGATCTCACTGCCAGCGTCCTCTGCATGTTTGTACAGATGGTGACATTTTCAATGGGAGATAAATGCATCTGACATGCTCTCTCCGAATGCACTCTCTAAAGAATTCTGCCTTGTGAAATGAAACTCTGCATTTTTTTAATATTAGAGGACCTTCTGAATTTTAATTATTTCAAATGTGGCAGATTGTAGATTTAACTTTCCAAAACAAACATAGCAGCTCTTTTTTTTTTTTTTTTTTAAAGCATAACAGTGCATATGCAGTTGGATGTCGTTGTATCATATTTGCACTAGAACGTAATCCTTTCTGACACATCGGCACCATAGGCTAAATGAAGTGTCCCAGGCTCCACATATCTGATTTATTACCCATTGGGATCAGACCCGGACGACCGCTACAGCGCTCGTTTCTCACCTCTGGCTGGAACACCACCCCATGGCCTCTTCCATAAACAACACAATTCAGCATGTAAGCTCAGACAGCTGACCATTTTTTTTTATGCACATCTGCTCCTTCTTACATCTAAGGGCACGTTTGTCAAGTGGACTGACCTACTATTTTCTACACAGACCTCGCAAAAACAGATCTCATCAAGTCACATGCATATGGCTAAACACATCAACATGCCTGACCTTGTTCTAGAGGCACATCTCTAGAACAAGAACAGTGCCTGTCAGTCAGGCACCATGGGCAACTGTTTGGGCATTTCCTGGAAGATTATTGCATTTGTCCTTAAGTTAAATCTTTGGAGTACTGCAAATTCAATCTAGGTCATTATTTTTAAAAAATGTCTTTATGAAAAACAAAGTTGCCCTTTTTCCCCATCACTCATGCTCATTTAAGACATCACACCTTGAATTAAAAATGTCCTCTCATTACTTGCATTTTTTAAACTCCACATGAGTCAGCAGAGCTGCAAACGCCACTCTGCTGATTTGCCTGTGGGGAATCTATTAAATGTGCAAATTTTAGTGTCCTCATTCGACCTGTGGGGATAAAGCATCTACCGTAACTTCTAGGCTGACTAATTTTGTTTTATCACTTCGGCTCCACCAAAGGGAAAATCCATTAATATAACATGCATCACAAGCCGAATTTATTAAACGCAGGAACCATGGCTATACATGTCAATTAGAGGCAGCAATGCAACAGCAATCTTTTGCTTAAGCTTTTAAACATTGTGTTTCTGGCAGGCTTTTTTCCATTATCCTCATTTTTCTTTTTCATTAAAAACTAAATGCTGTAACGAAAACTCTGTGGAAATATTGCAATAGTAGTTTAGTGCAAGTGGAACAACCCATAGCTATTTACTCATATTATCTGATTAAAAGCACTTTCTTATAACCTGAACCTGTTGGGTCTAGCTGAGAGGTATGCAATTGCTAAATGCTATTATAAAATTAAAAACAAAATGGCTAGGGTTAGCTAGTCTTTTTAACGTCAAGCTTTCAGAACCTTCTAAAACCTTTGCCGAACTGTACCTGGAAATACTATTTTCCATTTTTGGAAGTTAGGTATTGCTAGTTTTAAGTTTAAAAAAAAAATCACAATCAGCTTTATTGGCCAAGGTTGTGCGCACAAACAAGGAATTTGACTTCTAATTCAAGTGCTCGCAACCTACAAGACACTAAGTATAAAGATATAAACTGGGGTGCTGCTGTTTATTGAAGCAATGAGTTAAGACAGAGTCTGTGTTTTTTTTATCCTTGACTTTGTAAGGTATGCTTCATAATGTCTATTCCAGATGCCAGTTACGTCTCTTCAGGTAAAAGAAATGCAGCATAATCGGTAACCCATTTATGCCGCCAGATTTACTGCATTATCAGAGAAGCTTGTTGTCACAGTACATATTATGTAAATAGCCCTGATCTCTAAATGAGAAGTATGTTAATCTCATACTTAATGAGTGTTATAGTTTTAAACTATAACACTCTTTGCTACATGAAAGCAATCCCCTCCGCAGTTTTATATTGTAACAGCTCAGATGCTCCATAAAGAAACGACTGACAGCATCATCTCAGTCATGGAGGTTCCTAACTCCTCAGTAATCCATCGCTATCGTTTCTTGTGTTGTTTTCATCTTTTATTCTCTTTTGTCAGCTTCTGCTCATAATTACATGGGGCTTAGTCGTGTTTTGAAACATCTTTAATTCGTCTCTTAAAAGCGCAGTGATTATGCAGTGAAACAAAAAATTGTTGCTGGGGTCTCTTACTGTTGATTTAGTGTTTGGATTTTCACTTTATTTCTTGTCTCTGGTTGTAATGTACAATAGTAAAATGGATATGACGCTGTAGGACTAAATGCCTGTGCAAGTCAGTTTTGAGGGATAACAATAACACAGTGCAGCAAATCTTTTGTCAGCGAATGCCGGAAAATTGTACTATTGCAGGATTTTGGAGGATTGTCTTTCCAGCAATGTCTGACCAAGCATTCTGTTTTACTGCTCTGTTCAAAGGCCGATTGAAATAGTAATAATATTCTCATAGTCTTAAAGTAGGAACTGGAAATTTTAAACCGACTGAGATTTTGATTGAAATGATCAAATTAGTGATTTGTGCCTTGTAAAAAGGTTTTAAATATATATATTTTTTATTGAAATCAGGGAAAAAAATATGTGAAAAATGAACAGCAAATGTTATGTTGAAGAGCAACAAAATTAGCAGGAAGTAGCTGCAAAAAAACATGATTTGGGAGCCACTTTGGCCAAAGAAGGCAAAAAGGTCCAAAATGATGGTTAATACTGTGCAAGCAACTTGAATGCTATTTTTAGTTTTCCATTAATAGACAAAAAAAGCCCTGTAATCTGTTTCGACTCAGAATAACTGTAATTTTAATCAACAGGGGGGATATGGCTTGAGAAAAGGCCTGGTATTTTGTGTGTGTGTTTTTTTTTTTGTTTTTTTTTTTAAATCTCCACAAAATATTTGTTTTGTGGAGATTCTATAAAAAGTTATAACTTACAGGAGTTGTCTGAATATTTAAAGCTTGATGCTTAGCTAAAATAAATCAGGTCTCTTTAAAGTGAGGTTCTCTGGTCACACAAATTGAAAAGTGCAATCCTCCATCTCACTCTTCCATTTATTGTGGAGGTAATATGTGTCAGCTGGAAATACATGCATTACCTGCTCAGGAGTGTGTCGACAACATGCAGTTAGCTTAATTGAGAGGATTAAAAGCACAGCTGATACTTACACTCCCATAAAAAATTGCATATCTGTCTTTTGAGTTAATGGCATTTTGAAATGTTGAACCACTGTCTTTTTAATTGTTCCGGTACTGTAACATTCGTAATTTAACCCAGGCTGTGACCAATTTTGTATTTCTTTATTTAATTTTTATTTTTTTTGGTCATGTTAAGAAATTGTCATCAGTGTCACAACCTAGACATACTGGACGAAGACACCACTGTTACAAAATGTATGTTAATCCTACACAAATGTCATCAATGATGTGATAATAACATTACTTCATCTCATCCAGATTTTCTATGTACACTAATGAAAGTTCACTTCCATACCCACATTGAATGTTTAGAGTGGCTGACATGGAAGTGGACTTATTTACCATCTACGGCCACTAAAACTGGATATGGAGGATAGAACTTTCACCCCAAGATGGTTATGCAATCACTTGGGTTTGAGAAAAAAATTAAACAAGAAGGTGGTGTCAGCCAAATTCTGCCTTTTCAACTCTACACAGTTGTATACTGTAAATTTCCCTTCAACCCATGCAGTATTTGCAACCTGGACACTTTGTAAACTGAACACATGCAGTATTTAGACAGCTGGATTTTTTTTTTTGTCATTTCTTGAAAACGTTTTCCCTCTCATTCAAGGATTCTTTAGATTTGAACATTGGTAGAAAGTAACAGGCTAAAAAGTTGTAGTCAGAGCAATCACACTAACTGTGCCATTCAAGCAACTAATGTGCTGTTAGGGCACATAAGCCCTACCCTCTGCTCAGCTCAATGTTTGGGTCGTTGTAGCTTGATCTTTCAGGCATACCCCTAATGAGTTGGTGCTCACGTGTCCTATGGTATGAATTGTTGAAAATAAAAAACAGCTGGAGATGTGTCAGGTCTGCAAAGCAGGAATTTAAACTTCTGAGGTAACCTCCTTTGTTGAATTTTGGATTCTCATATTTAACATAGTTGGCTTTGTTCACTCCTCTCTCAAACTAACCAATTCCCCTATGCTAATTCTGCACATTGCTGTTATAAAACAAGTGTCCCATTTTGAGATGTGAATAAACTGCTGATTCTTGCTGCTGTTTAGTTTCTTCAGTTTAGAAGTCTGAACATTCATCAGTACATTGGACTGCATGCATATGGCACCAGCGACCAATACAATGTAACAGAAGCTTTTGGTTTTACACAAACTTAAAGAAAACGGTTTTTAAGTGGTACATGCCAGATACAAAGTAATAGGAATACAATTTATGGTAATCTCTGCATCTGGGATTCATTGTATTTTTGTGACTTATTTGCACAATTTTATTAGTTATTGCAGAGCTTGTCCAGTTATACGGTATTGTAAAGATACTGTTCAAGAGACTTTCATTGAGCCTCCTATTCTTGGTATGGGTGTTGTACACATCTTCAGAAAATGTTCCCCTCCCCTACTGTGTAAGACACTAGAAATTACAGTCATAAAAAGATAACATGGTAGTCTGTATTTAAGGGCTCGTCTTATCCTTGGACTGTAGCCTGCAGACACTGTAGCCTTTTTATTTTTTTTACTCACCTGGTCCCTGCTGAATAGTGCTTGTTTTTCCTGGTACGTCCCTATTCCTGGTTGCTAGTCAACATATGTGTCATGCTGGTGCCCAGGTGGGTTCTTAGGAGTTTGATTAATTCTCAGGAAGCCTGTCCATACATCAGCGAACATAGCGTCTGCTGTAAACGGAGATCAGACCTGAGGAAAGGATGTGTTCTGCAGTGGACGCCTGCTCTAATCAGAATGCATCAGATGGCTCTACCTTTTTGCAGCTCTTCATCTTTCAACGCAACAACCTATCCTTCATGTCTTTTCATGCTTTTTTCCCCTCATATTCCTCTCTATTGCCTTCTCTCTTTTTGTCTGTCTCTTTCATTGCTTTAAGTTTCACACTGGCTTCAAAGCTCATAGGCAGCTAAAGAACTCCCCTGCCACTTTCACATAGGCATCTCTTGCAAAATAAAAAAAACACAATGACAAGAAAAACAGCAGAAAGAGAATAGAAGAGGGGGAGGGTTGAAGAGTAGAACGAACGGGTGCAGGAAGAAAGAAGTTGTCACTTTGTTTGGGTGGTGCAGAGTTGGATGTGAGTAAAATGGAAAGGAACTGATTTGAAAAAAATAAAGTGACAGATTGGATTGAGATCTGAGCTGAACATTAGAGAACGATCACAAGTCATAAAACTACCAAAAATAATCTTGTCCGGTAAAGAAATGATATTTTGAGTCACCCTAAATCGTTCTTATGGTTATTTTTATTGTGTAAGTAAAGAATTATTCTTCAAAAGATAATTATACAAGTTTGTTTCTTAACAAATTAAGCTAAATAAACAGTTAATCTCTTTGCGCAGATGGTGCACAGAAAATCAAATCTAAAATCATAAAAAGGAGCCAAGGTACATTCAGGGCATTCAGATGCAGATTGTGTTGTGGTTTATGTGGCTATGCCAAATGTTTGGCTATTTCATGAAACTTTTTTTCTATGTCAAAGGTACAAACCTGTTTTTTTCTCCCTAAGGTGGTGTCTTTACATCCCAAAACCACTTAGCACATTTGCAGTTTTCATATTTTACTACCAGAGCTTTTCAGATAAAAGTGAATTGGGAGCCATGTTTTTTAGGACGTTTCTGACCAGATTTGACAGCCGATGAGCTAAACTAATTTCATGTAATCTAATGGTCCATTGTAAGAAAATGTGATTTTTCATAAGTCATTTTCCATTTACTCAAGATGTGGTCTAAGGGATAACAGAGTCGCAAGGAAACCCCCAGAGATCCCTCTTCTAAGTAACTCTCTTCACTCCATTCTGAGGTTTCCCAAGGCATTCCCTGGCTAGAAAGGGGAAAAAAAGTCCCTCCAGTAAGTCCTGGGTCTGCTCTGGGAGCGTTCTGATCAGATTCCCAAACCACCTCATCTAAATCCATTTGATATGGAGGAGCAGCAGCTCTACTTTCAGGGCGCCTGGAATGAGGCCTAAAGGATCTCTTTCTTTTTTTTTTTTTTTTTTTTTTTAGTTTTGATACGTTACTACTTTGAGAACACACAACAGTGTAAAAGATTTTTTTGCACCAGATTTTAATTTTATAGTTTCTACATTCATAATGTAATTTTTAAAAGACTTATAAACAGTTAATAACCCCATAATTAACTACTTACTACAAAACATCTTATATGTTTTTCTCAATAAGCAGTTATGGACAAGTTTAATCGAATATTTATGCATTGATCCAGAATAACTTTTTAGTGAAAAACTGCTTATTTATCTCCTTTGTGGCTCTTTAACTGTTGCACTAGAACTGCATCTTATTTTGCTTTGTAAATGTAATTATTAGTCATTGATAAGGGGAATGTTATTGCCGAGTGCTACTAAATAGCAATCCTTTAAAGGGTGACATTGGTTTTAATATAATTGCATTTTAATACCTGCAGAGGTAACTGTAATCACCCCCTTAACTTTTCTGACTGGCCTTATGGATCACAAATATTAAGTTCTGCTTAACAATTAACCTGTCACCTCCAAAGATGTTGACCCTGCACTTTCGTTCTTCCCTGTCTGAGAATCAATAATTTGTGTCTAAAAATAGCCTCAGAGCTATTTATTAAATCCTCAACCTTGCTCTGGAAAGCATGCAGCAGCTTGAAAACTCAGACTTGCATTTGCTTCTTTTATCACTGAGCATTCAGCAGGCAAAGTTCATTTAGGCTTGTTGGTTTATGTAATTATTATTTATTGTCGACTCCCAGGTTCCCACAACCTTTCTTCCTTTTTTTCTTGTCATTTTTCTGCTTATGATTGTTGCAGCCTCTCCAATTTGTAGTGATGAACCAAATGCTTGCTGTCGTTCCAGTAATTTCATAAAATCAGTTATTCCATTGCAAAAAAAAAAAAAATCTCCTCTTTTAGCCCCCACATCACATGGCAACCAGACCCACAGCACTGTTTGCCTTTATCTGTTGTAGATATTTGTGCTGAAAACGACTTGATTTTTTAAAATTGTGATGTACCTTAATAGCATCTGGCCCATGCCAAATAAATACTTAGAAATAATGTCGGCTGTCTGTCTCTTAAATATATTTATTTCAAAATTGATCCTGCTTGCAATATTGTTTTACTGACTCTTAAGTTCAATAAACACAGTTTTAAATCTTAAATATTCTCCAATATTTAGATATTCCATACAAGGGCTGAAAATACAGTTGTGTTTTAAATGTGTTTATTGACAGATTTCTTTTTCCATCTACTTTTTCTTTTCTTGCTCTAAAACCTCTTTCTGCTGAGACTTGCTTGATATAAATGACCACTGTGAAGTTTATTTTATACTGTAAGAAAGATAAGGTTAGATTAGTGAAAATATGTAAATTAAAATTGAGAAATTATATTTAACTTGATTAAGTTCATATGTTTTTATCTAATTCAGAAAGCTGTTAAGTTGCGTTTTTGTCTGTTTTGGTCTGTTTTGTCTTGGCTCATTTAAAGACGATATAAATTCCACCAATTCTTCTTATTGACCTCTGGGCCATTTGTAGCCTCTGCTGACTGGGCCGCTACCACGAAACAGAGTGAAACACATGCCTTACACACTCACACATACACCCCCTCACACTGACACCAAACACCCGGGAACGCTCAAGCGTGAAGATGTACAGCGTCAGTCACATAAAACCCCACAAAAGTACACTTCATCCTCAGCCACCCTTATGCACGTTTCACCTGAGCTTCATGGCGCTCCCTCAGTAAAAAAAAAAAAAGTACTGTTAATTAATAATCCTATTAGCACATGAAAGGCAACATCTGGCTTGTTCCAGAAGCAGTCATTCTTTCATAGGGCAGTAATTTGTTTTCTGGATGAATGAGCATCCATCCCGGTGAGGAGGCGGCCGTGTGAGGTGGAGTTGCACTTTGACCTTCATTAGGACGCAGTCTTTGCCGGCTGAATGTAAAAACACTCAGACTTGAGAAAAAGTAGTTTCCTCCTAGTTTTGCTTTTTTAGTCAAACTTAAATGCTTCATATCACTAACCAAATTTTAAAATCCAGCTAAAGGTTTTAAATATCTTTTAGTTGGATGAAATAAATTGATTTCTTATCCCTGTTAAAGAAAAAATAAATCTATTTAAGCCAGCCTATTGATGGCACCCTTGCCTAACAATCAGTTGTTCAACCCTTAGCGAGTTGATCAAATGTTTGATAACTACCAATGAGCCTTTCACATAACAGAGGAGGAAATTTAGCCTGCAATTTTTGCATTTTGGATGGTTTTCAAGCAGAAAATCTTAAGTCCAGATGCCACAGCTGGCCCAGATCATCACACTTTCTCTACCATGTTTTACTGTCTGTGTAACTTTTTTTTTTATTTATCTGGAATTTTGTAAATCTTTTACCCCACTTTTGTCTTATTGGTCCACAAAACATTTTTTCCCAAATTTAGGGAATCACTAACATTCTATTTGGCAACGTTTTGCCCAGTCTCATTCTTTTTGCTGATTCGTGAACACTCACTGAGGAAAATGTGGTCTGTAGTGCTTCATGTGTTCTGCTTTTTTTGTGACCTCCTTGGTGAGTCAATAATGCAATCTTGGAGTAATTTTGGGAGCTGATCACTCCTGGGAAGATTGACCACTGAACAGTTTTCTTTTTTAAGAATAAAAGACTTTAACTGTGGTTTTCTGTAGTTTCAAAAATGTATTTCTTCAACCTTATGTCAGTGACTTTGTTCACATCTGTACTTGAATGTCTTTAGACTGAGGCATAGGTTGTTGCTTTTTGAGATTTCTTAACCTACTTCATGTTGTCAGATTGATTCCATTTGAATGATTTGGGTGTGGCTTGTGAAAATTACCAAATAAGTTCCTTTTGGAGCTTGTGACTGCAGAAACATTCCAGTTTCCAACAAATTTAAAGGTCAATATTTCTTTCTGCTCATTTTCTCAGATATAAAATATTGTCGTTCATCTCGTTTTTTTCTTCCATCTTTCTTTTTTCTTTGGGTTTGTTGAAAGTGAACTAGAGCCGTAGGGGGAGATGGTATCGGAGCAATGATGAGAGCCATGGTTGAAAGAGAGACAGAGCGATGGGTGAGAGGAGAGTTGTGAGGATGACTGTGACTGGTGCTGGCTTTGCTGTGTGGAAGCTGAAGGACATTAGACACATGAAGGTTTTCTCTTCATCATTCCTCGCCACACATCTGCAAACCCCACCTACTTCAGATCTATAAGAAGATGCCTTGATTATCCTTTAGAGTCAGCTCTCACTACCTTTTCGTTCTCTGCACAAAACTGGTTTGAATTTTTGAAGGAAATGCTTCGTCTTTTAGTTTTGCATTTTTTTAGATAGCTTTTCGTCTCATGCAGCTGCAACATCGAGAGGAAATGCAGCATCATGTTAGACCTCTTTTATCTGTTTAGCTGATTCAGTCAAGTTGAATGTGCATCAAAAATGTCAGATGCAAATTAAAAAAACTCACCTCAAATATTTTAACTCAGTCTCTCTGAAGTACATCCTACAGTAAATGCTCTTCAACATTTACTGTTGAAGAGTAAATGTTTAAGTCTGGTATTCTCTTCTGCTAAACATATTTAATTTTTCATCAAATGACTTTAAGGGGAAATCTTCTGTAAAGATATTCCTTGCTACCATATTCAAGACTTCTAGATTTCCTGGATTTCCCCTCCATCCGGAGGTGGTTTGAATAGACTTTCCTCTCTCGCATATGCAGACTGAGTGATGAAACACAAGAGAGGACGAGAGGAAAGAGGCGCAACTCACCTCAGACTGAGCGATGCTGACGTAAAAGATGCGATAGCCTAGATCCCCGCTTGTGCCCCTGCATGCCCGTTTCCCTCAGCGGATTAGAGGCGAGCTGGAAGAGGAGGCTTTTCCATGGCAGAAGTTGAGAGGACGCGGAGGCATGCGGAGCAGCAGCAGCGGCAGCAGCAGCTGTTGGGAGTACTTGTCGCACATCCGCGTCCTCTGATCCTGTGGCGTCCGGACTGAGTCAACACTCCTCTGCCCCTTCGCACCGTGCCGATTTCTTTCACTCACTCACATCTGAATGCATGCACGCTCACACTCGCTCACGCACGCCCACACTCACACACACACGCACACACGTAGAAGCGCACTGTAGCTGAACTCTGGACACCTCAGTGGCGGAGTCCACGCAGGCAGAATATCCCCATCATGCCGTCGCAGTTCCGCTGTCTGGCTTTCTCTTCTTTTTCTGTTTGCGTGTGTCTGCGTGTGCATGAAGGTGGGTGAGAAACACACACAGAGAGAGAGGGAGTGAGAGAAAGAGAGAGACGGGGAGAGATTAAGTGAAAAGGGGAGGGAGTATGGGAAACAGAGTTGGAGGGAGGAGGGAAGGTTGTGATCTAGAGCTCCAAGGTTTGGCTTCATCTGGCAGCTTCATAAAGTTCTCAGTGATCACGATAAGTTCTTTATACTTTTATTTTGCTGAACTTTTACAAAACTATATTTCCAACCTTGTACCTTTCTGGCATCTCTGCATCAAAGACAGCAGCATATATGTTCCTGACGTGCCGGTCTGCATGCACACCTGTGTCTTTAATTCCATTGTGTTGCCTGACATCTCCATAGAACCATGCCTGTCAGGTGGGATCATCCTTCGGAGTTTCATTACAAGAACGTTCACCTTCTGTCAACTCACTTTTTCCAAGACCTTGGAGCTCTTCTACTTTTGTGTGGGAAGACGATTCCATCTGCTTGTCCCTCGCTCTCTGGAGCTTGTTTTCCTGATCTCTTCTCAGCTATTTATCCATCTGTCATAGGCGAGGCAGTAGTTAGCGCCTGTTTGTTCACAAGGAAATCTGTTTTTCTTTCCAAACCTACTTAGATTTGTAGTGTGCCATAGATGGAATGGATGAACAAATGGATTCTTCGACAGGAAAGGGCAGGCATTTGAA
>CAEFZY010048991.1:0-17324 GCA_903066815.1 Brachyrhaphis roseni
ATAAATTTAATTGAATTACTTGTTACCAATTGAAGCAATTCAATTAAGTTGGATCAACTATTTTCTTTTTTCAGTGTACTGTTAACCTGGGTCCTCAGCGTCTGCCTCACTTCCACCTCAACACCCATTCATGACAGTGCTGTTATTTGCACAGTTTTATTTTCTCTTCTTGTAAATAGTTTAATTGTTTTTTTAATGCACAAGGACATGTTAATATTTTTGCACCTTTTTAAAATTACTCTGTTCATTTGCACATTTCTTTGCATTGTAGTATCAACATAAGTTATTATTGATAACTTAAGTTGTAAATTTCCCTGTACTGTATAGCATGTTATTCTTAACTCTGTTTTATACTTTTACTTTTTAAATGTAGATGCTTTGGCTTGTCTGTTCCTTTGGTGCTGGTTCACTTAAATTTCCCCACTGAGGGAAAATAAATTATTGTTTCTATTCTTCATCTTCGCACATTCCTGCTAATATGTTTTAGAAAAGCAAGAGTCTTTCCCTATGCATTGCAAAACTAATTTCTTTGACATTTTTAGTCACTCCATTATTATCCATCTATCCATACATACATACATTTTCTGTATACCTTTGTCCTTAGTGCGGTCAGGAGGTGCTGGTGCCTATCTTTATTTCAGGCGAGAGGCGGGTTACACCCTGGACAGTTCGCCAGTCTGTCGCAGTCCATTATTATTCATTTGGAATTAAAATTATTTTCCATTTTCACTAACATATTTTTCCAACTGGAAATAACATTTTGAAGTGGTCTTGTCAAAGGCATGGCAAAAAGAGGAATCCTGCAAAATACACATGGAAAATGCTGGTCAGTGGGGGAGTTGACCGCTGTAATTACAGTGAAGAATTTTCCATTGATTATGGAGAAGGGTATAAATGTTTTGACATGTCTTTTATATTAAAATGCAAATAGCAAATTATATTGAAAAAGCAATAGCAAACAAATAAACATTCCTTTTTTCAAAACTGATGCTATTGTTTACATAGTTTTGCCTTTTTTAACGATACCTGCCTTTTTCAGAAAATGTCAAACTGTTCTGTGAAGTAATGTGTTCTCATCTCCTAGTTCAGTATATCTTTTTTATGTCTTGCCAAAGTTTCAGTTAAGAGAGGTGTTTGCTTCCACTATGTTCCTGTGTTTGCTCTGCTGCCTACACTCACCTGCCGGGTTTTTCCCTAAACACTGTGCAGATGTTGAGTGTTCATGGGGGAAGTTAACTACCTTAAAGCAACAACAGTCATCTGTTCATTACCTGACCCACACTGCTCACCCACAGAGGAAGTTTGCTGAGGGCGATGGCAGCATGTTCGTCCCAACATCAGTAAAAGCCTGTTAAGAGATTATCTGCAGTGTTACACTTGGAAACAATGGAGGAAAGAAATCCAAATTCCACTGTTCTACTGTGTGTGTCAAAAAACTGATACACACACACAAACTAAAAGTGAGCAACTCAAGACACTGTATGTGTGTACTGTAAAAAATAAATTATTTTGCTGTTTTTTCAGTCACATAGTATTAAATAAACTGAGGTTTTCTTCCTTTAGTGTAATCTGCATGTTTAAAAATAATCATCAGGATCTGTTTGTTCACTAATAACTTCTTTAGTAAAACTACAGACCAACACTGCTCTCTGTTTATCTGCCACTAATGTACAGGATCTTGTGAAAGTATTCAACCCCTTTACCAAATTGTGTCTTACACACAAACTTGAATTAGATTGAATTATTTTAGGGTTTGCATCATGTCATTCACAGAACATGCCTTCAACTTTGAACATTTCACATGTTTACTGTGGCGCGAACAACAAGTATGACAAAATAACAGAAATAGTCAGTGTGCATCAATATTTAATTCCCCTAAATACAGTATGTTTTCATTTTGCAGCAGTCAGCAGGTCTCTGTGAGCTTCACATGGACTTTTCCCATTCCTCAAGACAAAATTGTTCCATCTCCTATTTCCACTAGTGAACAGCAACCTTCATGTCTGACCACAAATTCTCAATTTGATTGAAGTCTGAACTTTGACTAGGCCATTTCAACACATCCACAGGTTTGCCCTTAAACCACACAAGTGTTGCTTTAGCGAGAGAATTGCTTTGGTCATTCTCTTGTTGGAAAGTGAACCTTCATCCCAGTCTCACATCACTGATAGACTGACTCTCAATTACAAGATCGTATCTCAGATTTTTTTTTCATCTGATTTAGTGGTAAACAATGAGAAGGTCATTACAGTGGGAAACTTTAACATTCATGTTGATACTGAGGGTGATAGCCTACACCAGTGGTGTCCAAAGTCGATGATGTTGCCATGGTTGCCATGTAAGGCTCCTGTGGGGTCTGGCCTGGTGCAGGTGCAGAGTGGTGGATACTTGGTTTGTCATGCTGGTGGGCCATGAATGAAGGTGAGTTGTCTGTGTGTGGTGAGCATGAGCAGAGGGGCTGTGAGATGATGGGGTGAGCCACAATGGGGCCCTGGCTGGAGCAGGAGGCATTGCCTGCTGTGTGGTAGGTGGTGTCATGGGGTGGGAAATTGTAGCATGAAGAAAATGTTTAGATGTATATGATCAGGTACCTGATCACACCCGTCAATAAGGATTTCAGAGTTTTATGTCATCAGATTCCTTGTTGCAATGAAATTAGGAGCAGAATATCTCAGTTTCACACATTATGTGATAAGACATGATATAACAGAATAGGATGAAACTTTGAACTGAAATATAAAGCTGACATGAACAGAGAGTAAACATCTCAATCATCCTTTCTGCCACTGACAGCAGCAGTTACTGATGACTGCAGGTGTCTGTGGTAGCAGAGTGAAGTCAAACTGTCAGCTCATAGGCGGAGTGGGTGGCCCTCAGCGCCGAGACAGACCAGCAGCCCCATGAGCACTCCTGTGTGGGGGGCAGGGTGCTGACAGAGCTATGGTAGTGTGTGAGTCCTTTTGTACATGTTAGTTCCTGTGTGTGAGTATGTATAGAAGATCAAGGGTAACCCTAAGCATAGAGGAGGTCAGTGGTGTGACAGTGAGGCTCTCCTAGCTACGGAGTGCAGGAATGTTCTCAGGGCCTGGGCCAGGGGAAGTCGGCTGCCCTGGAACAATCACACAAGAGTTAATATTGGCCCTGAAGGTCAGAGGTTAAATGCCTACAGGTCACAGGATGGAGGAGGACTGCAACCAGACATAGGGGAGGGGAGCCACAGGCTGGGGCCATGCTGCTTCAACCAGCATTATGTTGTCCTGCCATCTCAGCAGTCTCTAAAGCACACCACCGGAGGAGGAGCAAACATTCTCCTCAACTTTCTCTTTTTCTCAAGAGTTCAATGAGGATTCTCAGGAACATAAAAGAGTGTGTGAGGAAGAAGTGTCATGTGGATTTTAAGCTTGATCATGTTTTGTTTCAAGAATGTTTCAAGAACAGTGGTGACACAAGACAAAGCAAAACCAACTGAAAGTAAATGCACTAAGAATGAGGTGAAGAACAGAAAAGAAATTATTAACAAAGAGATTATTATTGGGGATCGTATGTCACAAAATCAGTCCATCTCTCCATCTGTCATCTTTCTTATTCCATATTGGGTTCTAAGTTAACTGGTCCAGGAGGGAAACCCATACAATTCTTTACCTAGCTAAACTTTCATGTCCTTCTAGGAGAACTGAAAATTTCCCCAAGCCACTATGGATGTAAATCCCTCCAGCATGTCTGGTCTGGCCTGGAATGAAGCCTTTGTAATTTTGCTGTTCCTACAATAAGGCTGGCTACCATGACAATAAAAGCTTCCTATTCTGTTGTATTGGCTTCAATTGGTTCCATTTGGTGCTGAGTCTCTATCTGTATTTTTAGAGTTCTTGTCTTATTTCTAAGGTTCAGTCTGGTCACCCTACAGAGGTCATTTCATCCTCGTGCTCCTGAGTTTTTGTTCTTTTGATCATGATTCATATCTCATGAATATTAATAAGGGTAAACAGACTACGCTCCTTCCTCACTACAAGCTCCAGCCCTGAAGGTTCAATCAACAGTCATCACCAAGCTTCTCCCACTGAGCTGGCTCTACATATATGTATGTAAACCACATGCCTGGCCATTGCCTTCCTGTGCAATTCTGCTCAAAAAACGAGTCACACCTCCATTGACTCGGATTGTGTCCGGTAGAAATTTTTTACCAGGCCAATCAGCAAACAGAAGAAGTGATGAACAATGGCGTAGATTTTCTGTGTTGTTATAGAATTGTAGTCTGCCTGTATTTTTAGCAATGGCAGCAGACGTAGTGAAGGAAACCGTTTGGTCCTTGTTGGTCACACTTCCAAATACTGAATTAACATCAACAGTCACTTCGTTCGGATCTGCACTCCTCTCTTTGCAGTGGAAGATGGTTGTTTACAGTTCAGGCAATTTCTGGTAAGCTCCATTGTGCCAAACTGGTACATCACAAATGTCACAAGCAGGCGTTAGTGATTAGGTAAAATTTATAGAGTCCAAGCTGAAAGTCCAGACCCTCTGTATGAAGCAAATCTTAGAACTGTTTTTTGCCAGACTAATAAACCACAGCCTTCACATGGAGTCTTCTATAATTGTACAATAAGAGTCTAGCATCTTTCTTGATGAACTCTAGTGTGTAAGCTGGGTGCCTTGATTCCTTCAAGCTGAAGATAAGTAGTAGTTTGAACTCATCTGGCTCTGCCCTTTATGCTTCTGCCTCTTCACAAGAATGATTTGTGTGTCCTCCATTACATGAGAAGCATGATCTCCAACAGTCACCTTTTCATTAGTAGTGACAAACCAGTCTAGTGAAACAGAATGTCATACTGTCCTGTTGTTAGAGGAGGCGCAATTCTCATTAATCACACCTCATTAAACAACTTATTACTTTAACTTAATAATTTTTATTCCAGTCTGATGTATTCACTGATCATCATCATTCATCCCACTTAAGTTATGATTCTATGTGTAGAACAAGATCATGCTCAAAAGTATACTTTGATCAAAGTAAATCTTTGGCTCTGTGGCTCAAGCAACCAGAGGAATAAATACACTGGAACAAAAGATATATAAACTGATAACTGGAGACATGATTATTGGTTATTTATTATATTGGTACAATGTCCCACAGTTGAACAGGCCTCTTAACCTTTCAACTGCTCCTCCTGTCCATCAGCCCGCATGCTGCTTTGATTCAAGTTGACTTGGCAGCAAGGAAAGTTGAGTCATTTATCTGGAATGGTGGATTTTATACACAGAAGGAGACTCCAGCCTGTCTTTCTCCCACTCCGTTCCTCTACTTCCCATTCCTCCCCCAACAAGGCTCAGGTTACAGTGGGAGCAAGGAATGTATGAATGGACAGCCCCCCACACACAAGTGTGTGCACACAGCCACAGACACACTGACATGAATTTCTGCTGATGCATTCATCAGTTGTTCATTCACAAATATCTGGCCGAGTCTGTCACCTGACCTTGTGCAAACAGAGGAAACCCAGAAAGATAAAGCTGTTAACTTATTAAGGAAATGCTTTAAAAAGTCTCTGCAGTTAATAATGGTACAAAACCCACATCTGATGCATTTGTGGTTTTGATTGCTTTATTATCTCTAAATATGTTACTCTCACAGACACAGAAGCTTTTGCATTTATTTAGAGTGATCATGTTCTCCAACCTCTTTGAAGGATGGTAAAGACTTTGGACATTTGCAGCTTTTTGTTAAATTTTAATTAATGTTAGGCTAATATACTTGACCATTTATAGATATTGTTTTTTTGCTTGTTAAGCCATTTAACTCTGAAATAAAAGTCCATCCATCCATCTATTACTTTACACACTTTTATCCCTTGTAGGGGTGCTTGGTGCCTATCTTCAGCAGTCAATGGATAAGAGGCGGAGTCACCCTGGACAGGTCAGCAGTCCATCGCAGGAAATAAAAGTCTTTTAAGAATGAAAAGGCTTCTATGCTCATTGGGGGGGGGGAAAGCTGGTGTTGTTTTATCTATCACATCCTGTTTTCCTGGCAATAAGTTAAAGAATTTGAGGAATTGTGAAAAATTGATAAACCGAGGAAAAATTATTGTTCATAATAGAAATAATTTCAAATCTTATTTTTTTTCCTGTTTATCAAAACCTCTCTCATGTTCCAAAAATGAAGCTGCACTGTTAGCAGAAATGTTCATAATGTTGATTGAAGCTGGATAAAGCTTGTCACAGATGGAGTGGCCTGGTAGGATCCGGCCTCACCGTTTGGAGACAGACATCCAGAGGGGATTTAGAGTTACTGTTTGGCTAAAGAGAGGCTTGGTCACCGTTATCTCTTTAACTGCAGCAGAAACAGCATGAGACACTGGAATTAAGCTATTGCTGATGAATAAAACACTCAAATGGCCTGTTCACACCTAATTGTTTTGTGTGCGTTTAGCACAGCAGAGCAGAAGAGATTTGCTTTAAAAATGGTCTGAAAGTTCGAAAAGTACTCTGAAAAAGCCTCTGCATGCTTTGTTTAGCTGCCTGCTCTCTCTATTGTAGAGGCTCAGGCAAACTGAGTGTAAACAAAAGTAGAGATATCATTAGTCTCACAAGCCAGTCATCAAAGTAATGACTGGCCTGCTGCTGAGAATATCTGTTAAACCTTCACTGAACTGGATCGCTGTAGAAGCTAGACAGATTTTTTTAAATCTAAGTTGTTCTTCAATCAGAACCAAACAGCAAGATCCTCTTATGGCCCTGCAAAGTTCAGTCACACCAACTCTTCACCCACATAGTGTGGGTGGATCAGCGCTCTGCCCACACCTTGGTTATATAAGCATACATTTCTCTCACATTGCCATGGCTTTGTTTGATGAGCCCTTTGGTTCCTTCCGACTGTAACGCAAAGTGACTGTAAAAGGTTTTATCAACGCCAGCAGGCTCACGTAGCATTCCAGCTGTCGGCACATCAAACACCATGAAGGGAGAGGCCACACTCACTTCTAGTTTTCTGGCCCATATCTGCATCCTAAAACTAAACTGATTATGCTTAATGCCTAACTACACAGATACAGTAAAGGCTCTGGATTTACAGGAATCAGAAACTAAAATGAAAGCTTTTTGAATGCTGTTCCCCCAAATATGAGGAATATGTTTAGTCATCATTCTCCCCATCAGTGGTTCAAATAATGAAACCTACAAGTTAAAATGTGCTTTCTAAAAAAATGTGTGAATCCTCTAGAGGGAGCATAAGAGCCGTGTCTGAGCACAGCATGTTGAACACACTCGATGGGGGAGAAATAAACTGCTCCGATGAAAATTCATTCATTCACAAACAGTTAACAAAAAGAAAGCAGAAACTCTTCAGGTGTGGTTATATATTACACCACTGGCTTTAGTGAGGCTGGCTGTCATTCAGACAGGAAAACATGGCTATGCATGTTTTTTGTGCTACAGTATCCATTGACTACAGAGATGAACATCTGAATGCATTCACCAACAGCTACTATTCTCTGAGATAATAAACCACAAAATGTGATGCCTTCACATTAGACTATATGATGAGGGCCATTAAATACAGCACTACTAATCAACAGAGGAGAGCTCACAACTACTACAGTTTTATATTTACAACAAATATGCATTCAGTGTCCTGCTTTTTGCAAGGGAACTTACTTCTTTCTTAATCAACTCAGTTGTCTTTGCTGCACAACATTAACATGTTTAGATTTTGTATACTTACATTTTTTTCACAAAGCCAGTGTGCATTATGTTCTGATATACATGTCTAAGATTTGTAAGTGCTAATCAGTTTCAGGGTTGCAGTGAATGTGCAGGCACACCAGCATTCAGTGGACAAGAGCTCAGGGAGACCCTCACCCTCACAGGAACTTTGCATTTATGTTCATTCATTTTTCAGTTATTTCTGTAGTCCAACCCTGATCATTATCCAAACCAAACATAATTTCAATTCACACCTTGGCCCTAAACCTAAACCAAAACCAGCACTTCTTCTTCTAGGGCCTAGGCTTAGGGCCCCATAAGGAGCAGTCGGTCCCAAAATCCCTAAAATTGATGTGGTCTGCTCCTAAAAGGATTAAAATGAATCTTGATGGGCACAAAAACAAACCTGTTTCAGATATTTGCAGTGTTAGATTGTACATTAGTACTTGTGCCAATATGTACCACTTGACACTTGCTTTGGTGCTTACTGTGTATGACCAAATAGCTGACTAGTGACTTGCAATCACATTATTTTACTAATTCAGTTCTGGTCAGTGAAGAGCCTTATTGGCTTTATGTGTTGCAACTGGAATTTTTCAGTGCAGCTAAAGTTGCATCCACTTGAGCTGCACTGCTGCTTTATACGTTTTATTTCACACCCTTTGCAGAATATATCAAGGACATCCCTACAATTTGAGTTGTGCTGTATAGCACCTTGCTGCATCCTGCAGTCAAGGCCTGTTTCCAGCCTGCTAGTTGCTAGCTTCTGTTCAGTTCACCTGACCCCTGACTGTCGGGCTTCGGTAGCAGAGACCCTCTCCTCACTGCCTGATGAAGAACACATGTTTAGAAGGTATAGTTGACCTTATTACTCTATAACATGTTGAGCAGTATGACTATGGAGTGATGGAATCAGAGCCAAACTCAAACTTATTTCTGATACAGATGTATTTAAACACTTGTTTGTTCTTATTCAGTCTGCTCAGCGTCATGGCCCCTTTAACACAGAGTCAGTTTTTAATGAAACCGTAACATTTTATGACCCATGATGAGGTATAAGAACACTTGGTTCATCAGAGATGGGTTACTGATTCTGGAAGCAAAGCGTCAAAAGAGTATGGCAGGTTTGCCAACATGCTAAAATCACAGCGCCATATAGTGGCCTGGCATGGCTACTACAGCAGATACATGGCGTCTTGGTGGTCTCATGTAAAAGCTGAACTTTCCCCCATTCAACATCCAGAAATACCTGCAGTTTCCAGACAGCAGTCTGTTTCCACAAAGTGAGATTCTTCCACAACCTCCACCCACATGAATCCACTCCTTACCATGGTGGTTTAATGTGCTGGGGGAGGCAGGCTTTTACTGCATAAGCAGACAAAACATCGAGGAGTGGAAGAGAAAGGGGAAAGGAAAGAGCACAATAATGTGAGTGAGAGTGAAAGCAGTGAAGGGCTTAACGATGTAGCAAGTATAGAGGAGCAGGATCTACATCTGTGGGGCTGTGGGGGTGGAGGGGTTCCTTTAGCTTCAAGCTTTCAAAGGTTTGAGTTCAAAAGGGCCGAGGATAAAATTCTGAATATGTGTTAGCATATAATCCTGTCATTCACTGAGCTCATTCTGAATGAAAAGATTCAACTAGCATTTAAACGTGATGATGTTGGCACTGTTAGCTGTTAAACTCTCAAAAATGTTATTGTTCTACAAATGCTATAAGCATCAATTAATGTTTAATTATAATCAGTACTTGTGAAGCAAACTGTAATAACAGAAATCGTCACCAAACATAAAACAATAAAACAATCACTTGCTCACCTGGTGCAAGTGAATCTGGTGTCTATAGGCTTTATTGCATTTATTTTAAAAATGTACCTGTTTTAACAATAATACACTTTATGAAGCGCTTTTCTAAAAACTCAAAGACACTTTATAGGAACCAAGCTATTTTAGCAACAGAGCACTGAAGTACATTAACCAAAATCATTAAGGGAAAAACAAAGTTTATCCGTTTTAAGCTCAAAGTACAAAACATAAACAAGAAAGTTAAACATTTAAATGTTGGAAGAAACCTGGACTTCAAAATCCAACATGGCTGGCATACATATAAAATATAATTGGAGCTGTAAAATATATATTTTTTACAGTCTATTTCATTCAGTCAGTAACAACCATGGCATTGTTCCACATATCTGTTCTGAACAAGCTGTACTTGTTATTTCAAAACACAAAATGCTACGATTTGTTTTGTTTTTTTTATCTGACCTGCAACTGAAACATTAAGATGTTTGTGATAATTCAATGCAAATTCAGAAATTCTTAATCCAATAGGGAAGTAAATGTTGTCATAATTCATATCATCCAAGTATCTTCCAAGAGATGAAGATATTTTGAGCAGGAAGCAGCCCTGTCCAGTAGCATTCAGTCTTGCAAGAAACCTGAAGAAACCTCTGACTGGAGACGGTTTCAACAGGACAGTCTCATGAGTGCAAGATGCTGTCAGCTCAGATTCCAGGCTGCAGAGCCGATACATATCTGCAAGAGCAGAGACATTTGCTCTCTCTGGTGCTTCCTGACCAGACGGAATTGGTTCTTGTTTTTGCTACCTTTGTAAAAAAAACAAACAAACAACAAAAAAAACAATCTAAGTTTTGTTGCACAGTTAAAAATGTTTACAGTCTCTTTACTGCAGTTTAGTTTAGGGTTAAACTTCAGGGCAGAAAGGTGAGTAACTTCCTCTTCTGGGCAGATCATGATTTAAGAAACATTGAAGGAAGATAAACTTGCCGAGCTCGAGGGATCCGATCGGTATCAGGGTTCTTCCTGCCACCGTAGTCATGGTGTAGAAAACATCAAAAGACATCTGCCCCACAGGCTGCTGGTGACCACCCTGTGTGGTCAGGCTTTGTTTAGACCTATCACACTCAGCCAGTCTTGACACAGTCATAGAACTATCAGTTTCAGATAACAAATTCTACATCTTTTATTTTGCTGTATATTTTTGAAGCAAGCTCTAAAGAGAACAAGTTTAAATTTAACTGCATAATTCCCATTGGGATGGTACTCAGCCTATTTTTACAGACAGGAAGTTGTTGCTTTATCAGTATGTTGTGGCTAGGCATGTGCCTTTTTGAATAAGTGGAAAAATGGCTGCTATTAGGAGTGTTTATTAAAACACTCCTAATAGCAGCGGCTCCTTATAGAGAAATAAAAGCAGTTTCTAGTCGGTACAAGTAACCAATTTCAGAGCTGGTAATCATGAGACAGAAGAATGCTTATTGTACATATTTTAAATAATGCAACAACAAAACAAATATTCAAAATAAAAACATTTGAATGTTTAGCAAAGTTTACTACAGTTTGAATGAAAGAGCTGGACAGGCATTTAACTGTTTAATAATAGAACTGCATAAAATGGCTCCATCTAGAGAGAGCAGTGACTCCTTTCTCATCTAATCCCACTCTGCATGACCCCTCCACCCTGATAACTGCTATCAGGGGTGGAGTCAGAGGGAGGTGGTTTTCAAACGAATACTGTTGAAGTCAAAACTTCTAATACTGTCAAACAGGAACCTAGAGAAAGTCCCTGTACATGACAGACAAGTCAGTGAGAGATCAGAAAGGACAAGTCGAGAAAGCTGCAGTGGTGTTTGCTTCATTCAGGCTTTGTAGCTTTGATTCAGTGAGATTTGATTTTAAACAAGCCTTCCACTTCAGCTGTCATCCATAATGCCACAGCTGATGAGGCTCTTTTTTACTTCAAAAGATTTTATTAGACTAAACTGTTATTGTACAATGTTTTCATCTGTTTAATGAAACAGAGTCCAAACTTTTTAAAGCTTGTGGGACTGAATGATATGCATGGTGAACGCATGGTACAGCGCATTATCAAGTCCGAAGAACGCCAAACACTTCACGCATTCAGTCATTCATCCATTCACACACACATTCACACAGTGATGGTGGGAAGCTACTGGCTAGTAGCCACAGCTGGCCAGGAGGACAGAGACATCGTAAGATGCTGGCTGTGCCACCTGTGTATGAATTTACTCTAGATATTTATTAATCATATCTCCTATCTGAAGTGTATCAGATCAAATAGCTGCACACTCACACATTTAACAAAATCTGTGTTTACTGAGTTGCTCTGACTGTCGTCTTTTTAATGGTGTTTTAGAATTCCAGTATAATAATCTCCAGTCTTCACTTTTCAGAACCAGAGCTTTTTACAGAAACCCCATCTCTGACCGACCAGCCAGCAGCAACTTCAGAGACCCTGTCACACACCCTTCGCCTGTGTTATATTTTTAAATATGTTTCTGAAAGTTGATTAATACTGAAGACTTCTACTTTTGTCTGTTAAAGAAAGTTTTGAAATTAATTTAAAATGATAGAAAAAAGTCTTAGTTACATTTTTCTCAACACACGGCAAACACAAAATTCTGAACTGGTACATCAAATCTGAACTCTGACCAGAAAACAATCAGCTCAAAAACAAATGTTAAAAGATAAAAACACACGAGGAGAAAGTGCACAGGCTGCTTTACATTTTGTTCTGCTGCTTGACGGAGGCAGCTGATTCCCACAGGCCTCAGTAAAGTCCACAGTGTGGCAGGGGATCCCCTGTCCATGCAGACATGTGTGGTCCCTTCTTCATCCTTTTTCCCTCCCCCTCTATGGTACTGTTTCACTGGCTGAGGCTCCCCACCAACAATCAGGGCCTTCATGGGGGCCATAATGACAAAATGAAAGCCAGTTGTGTGTCTGTGGAGGTTTTAATGACTTTCAGAGCTGCTGTGGAAATGCTGGGCTGAGTCCTAATGCACAGTGGCTGCTGCCTCACAAAGACAAAGCAGCTCAGGAGAGGTTTACAGGGCTGATGCGAGCATTGTTTTTACAGGATTAGAAATGTTAGCACTTCTAATGACTGTAGATATTAGAACTGTAGAGCATGTGGATCATGCAGACATAAACACAGTTTATGTCTGCAATTAAGTAGGACAGTATAATAGAAGTTGATAAAAAGAAAGGGTTGTGCTTTTATCAGACATGTGGATTTTCTGTTTGATTCTTTTGATTGTTGTTTGATTGTTGTTTTGAAGAAATCTAAATCTAAATCTGAGCCTGTTCATTTTTTCTACTTATCTCAATAGATTGTAGAAATAAATAGTAGATGCTTTAGTCTATCGATAGCCACAAATCTTTTTCATAAGAAAGTGACTTAGCAAGCTGTGTGTACATTTAGAAAGTGTCTCCTTCATCCCAAATGGATCTTCCCTACTAGCCCCATGACTGAGCCCGGCTACACTATACAGAGTTCGGGGCACTTTCTTTTACAGTTGAGTAACAACTCTAGTATGTGAAAATGTAGCACAAGGTGTCTATAGACAACACAAAGACCGTTAGATCTTTCCTTCTTGTATAAGGAGACAGAGTATGGTATTTCATTGACGTTTTCAAAGGAAAGATGAGTGGTAGCCGGTTGTAGAAAAACATGCTAATTTGCAGCTGTATTCCCCAGACAGGTAATCAAGTACAATTTAACAAAGGTTGTAAACTGCTGATAAACCAGAATGAAAAATAATGATGTATTTTTGTACACAACACAATAACAATGGAAGACATGGAAGTTATGTTGAACATTCTGCGGCCATTGTTCTTAAAAGCTCCAAATATTCTCAGTAGTTGTTGTGAGTTTGAGAAACGGTTGTGTAAATGTAAGGGAGCCATTCGTGCTATGCAAACAGTGACTCCACCACCCAGCCAATCTGTGTCCAACTGTTCTATAAAAGGGGAAACCATAGAACCACGTAGAGTTGAGTCGAGCCAAGCTGATTCTGCCCTATAGAGGAAAGAGAACCAAAAGTGAAGCGACACCATGCTGGTTCTCCTCAGCTGATAAACAGCTGAGTTTTGTGTCTGTTTCTTTTAAATGCCAGACAGAAGAAATGCAGCTAAAACAAAACTTGTGAATTTAAGCAGACTTACTTGATTGCTTTGTGGTAGCCAGATAGAACTATTGAACAAGGAAAAGGGAAAGTGGAGGTCAAGAAATGGGGTTGGAGAACTTGACCAATCAGATCAAATATCAAACAGGGCAAATCTGACTCCTCTTCCTAAGTCTTCTGGACTGAGTGAAGTGAGATGGGTTTCCCACACACTTTAGGATGGGAGGTCAACATTTGACGAAGAAACAGGTGCTGAAGTCTCATAATTCACAAATGCACAGAACAAGATTCACATTTGTATTCTTGATGTAAAAATAAATATCTTTAGATTTACAAGTTGCTTCTGGCATGTGGGTTGCACTGCATTTGTGTGCGAATTTTGAGACTCCCCTGACTTGCACAAAGTCAGGGGAGTCTCTTCAAAAAATCACCCTTTTTTGAAGTTTCGCTCATCAGATAAATGTTTCATAAATCATAAACCTGGTTTTAGACATTCTGATATTAGTTGAGAATAACTTTGTCCAGGGTTGAAGAGTCTATGTGTTGTAGTTTGGGAATTAGAGCAGGCCTAGTGTGGTCCAGATGTGTAAAAAGTGATGAAATCAAACTTTATTAAGTTTCACAAATCAGTGAATTTTTCACAAATCACACGCTTGGTGTTAGATATTCTGCTATTAGACCAGAATGATCTAGTCCAGGTTTGAAGAGTCTACTGGTTGGCAGGTGTTCAAAGAGGTGATGGGTAATTTTTTTTGTAATGGGAACTATGTAGGAGGATTTCAGACACGATGGGACTCTGGCCTGAGATGTTTGTAAAGACCCCAGCCAGCTGTTCTGCACAGGTCCTCAGCACACATCCAGGAACACCATCAGGTCCTGCTGCCTCTCTGGGGTTGACAGACTGGGCGTCTCACCTCACATTCCTCCATCTTGAGGATAGAGGTGCTTAATTGAACTGCTGCATTCAGAACAGCTGCCACTGGAGGCGCCATCTCAAAAGAAGTGCTTCAACTTCTCCACTAGTGAGATGTCACCTTCTGCTGCTGCATGGCTGGTCCTGTGGTTGGTGATGTGCTGGATTCCAACCCAAACCTGCCGGCTGTTGTTATGGCCCAGGTACTCTTCGATCCTCCTCTCGTAGTCCCAATGAAGGTACTTGGTCATAGTTTATGATTATATCAAAAGTCATTTAACCATGTGAGGTTTATCAAATCTCCTAAGATTGTTTTTCCCCTATAAGGACAAATCTTTAAAGTCTTGACTGCCACAATTCAAGTTTGCGAGACATAGGTTATTCATAAAAGGATAATGCAAATGTTATCTTTTTAATATTTGCATTGTTTTGTGTCTCTAATAGTTGAAACGTGGGAGGAAAGATTTGATGCTGAAAGAATTTCTAAACATCATAATCAGGGGAAAATGCATAACTCTTTTGACAGAGAATTAAGCTGTTTGAGCTTTTAGGAGTTCCTTATCACAGTATTAAACATGTCTTTGTTTGTAAAATACCTTGTAAATCTGGCCTACATTTCTCATTCTAAATGGTTCTGGGCTTGTGTTTGACTGACGGTGTGTTTGTCTCTGCAGCTTTAAAAAAAAAAAAAACTTTTCCCACATGCCAGAGTTAAAGTTTAGTAGACCAAGCCTTCTGATGAGCCTGTATAAACAGGAATGAACCTGTTAACAGGTTGGCCTGCTGAAGTGGTGAAAGAATGCCGTGTGGGAAGTGAGAGCACATTCTTATTAGGTTTCCCACACATATAGATAAGTACAAGGAAAAATAACTGCTGTATCACCTAAGCCTGCCCACATGGAGATGCATGCATTTCATGCATTGGTTTTCCTCCCTTAGTTGCATTTTGAGTTAGAGGATTCATGCTTTTTGGAATCAGTCAAAACAAAGTATAATTACCAATCTCACAACTGGAACGTTAGAAACAGCAGCCAGAGCCAACAGTCAGTTGGAAAGGTGGGTGAAGACTGCTGACATGAAGAAACCTCAGAGGTGTGTTGCATCACTTTACTAACAAGTGAAGTTTCAGGTTAAATTATACACCAGTTAGGGCATGCAGATGTCACAGAGAAATACTGGACCCGGTGGCTACCATGGATTTAAATACCATGGAATATTCAGACTGGTAAAGCGCCTTTACCAGTCTAAATACTAGTTATAGTATTTAGATCTTCTACAAAATGATTTTATTTCCTTTTGAACTCATAAAAATATGATCGTTTAAAATGTGTAAGTATAACAATGTGCTGACACTGAAAAACATTAACTATGATCCAAGACATAATACATAACCATCACACCTTTTAAATGAAGCATCATTAATGTTATGGTTTTAGGCAGCTCTCTAATCTATAAGGTTCTTATCCCAAAAGGCCAGCAAAATGCTTAAAAAGTTTTATTTATACAACTATAATGTGACAATCTTGGTCCAGGTTGTTCAGGAAGCAGCAGCACTTTGAGAAGGCGAGAAGTGAGTGAGGAAGATGGAGGCTGCAGGAGTAATGAGAAGAGAAGCTTATTGGTTTATACAAACGGATAAACGCCATGGTGGAGTGACGGAACCCAGAGAGTCAGTTCACATGGAGGTTTGGAGCCAATGGGACAGTAAGAGTGATCGAAGGCTGACAGATTCGATCACTCTTACTGTCATGAAGGTTCCCAGTCATGAAGATGAAGATCCATAAAAATATGATATTTGTTATTAGAACAACACAGGAAACAACACAGAGGCTTCCTTGAGAAGCACAAGAGAGATTATTAGTTTTGGTCTTCAGCACACAGGGAAACTCGCAGAAGGGCTTGGAGACACCATGAAGGCAATGTTCCCTCTAATTTCTCATGTAGCTGGGCATACACACAGCCTCCCTGAGCACACTGAGGACCACTGTGAGCAACATCAGGTGTGCGCACTCAGGGGCGCACCTACATATTTTTACATTTGTAGAGGAGACATCAGGTGACGGATCCGTCCATCACCTAATCCCTCTCCTGACCCATTCTGTCTGATATCACACAGATATCACTAAGATTTCACTGGGAGCCACTGAACGTCGCTGACACATTATTTTAATGCCCCAATTAAACATCACTATAATTGTTTAGCCTGTAATGTGCTTCTTCCCACTACCGTCTGTATTTCTGCCAGAGGTTTTACGGACGGTGTATCGGTGGAAAATTTAAAAAGACAAGGGTTGATAGCAGCTCAGTGCGGCTGCGCAGTGTTCGTCTCTAGGCAACCGTGACAACAACGTCAGTTCGTGAGGGGAGGAGGGAGGAAAAAAAAGGGAGGGGGGGGGGGCTATTTAGATCCCGCAACAACAATTTAGCTGACCTTAATATTTTCCGTGTTTTGTTTTGGTCATTATTATTACACTTATTGTTGAGATGTGTGATAATTTGTCTATCAGACATTTATAGCAATACGGAATATATCGCGTCCTGTTTTGGTTCAATACGGGGCGGAGAAACAACAACCAGCTGTTATTTTAGCTTAAGCAAACCTGAATATTTACAACTTGTGTTGATACACCGACTAGTGATGGGATTTTCGGCTCCTTTTGGAGAGCCGGGGGGCAATTCTGTAGAAAAAAAAAAAAACGGCTCCCAAATAGGATCCTGAAACGGCTCCCATTGTGGAGCCGGTTCCAATCGTTCACTTCAAAGAGCCGGCTCTT